>CAUYQV010182416.1:0-25085 GCA_963574575.1 Galagoides demidoff
GGCGCCTGTGGTCCCAGCTATTTGGGAGGTGGAGGCAGGAGACTCGCTTGAGCCCAGGAGTTGGAGGTTGCTATGAGCTGTGATGCCATGGCACTCTACCCAGGGGGATAGCTTGAGGCTCTGTCTCAAAAAAAAAAAAAAGAAAATTCCACTTTAGGAAAAGGAAATATGTCTCCAGAGTCAGGCATCAGAGCTAGCATTGCAAATATGAGCCTAAGCCAACTACTGAGCATCTATCTAGTCCACTGGTAGAAGTTTCACTGTGTTCCCTGTAAGATTCTTTACATGCAGATTCTATGCGAAGTCACATCCAGAAATCATATCTGTGGCGTGACACTGATAATCCATAGTGTATCCAAATAAAGTGACTTCGATCATATAAGTGGAGAAAATATTTTGCATACTATGTCCCCTGTAGCCCAAATAAATACATACAAACATATTAAAGCCCCCAAGAAGTCCTGTGGTAAAAAGATCTGTTTAACATTATTCTTTCCAGAATTTTGACAGCTTTTTTAACAAGAGAAGTTCTTTCTTGTAAAATGTTCATAGTATCCCCTACAACAAAACCTGACATACAGGAAGGGCTCAAGAAATACTTGTTGTGAAAGCGTTGTGAAAGTGTTGTAGAATAAAGTTCCCGGGATATTAATGTCTGATGGTTGTTTTACAGAAAGGGTGATTTGATGGATATATATTCTACTATGGCAGGCACTGAGGAAAGGGTATAAAACAATAAATGCAACATATGTATTGGCCTCAAAGGAGTTCAGAGTTTAGTGGATGAGGCAGAGATATTCATAAATGACAAAAAGATGGCAGTATCACATAAATACTGAGAACATTAGCTTTGGTTTGAGGCAGAACTGGGTTCAAGTTGTGACATTGCTACTTACTGCCTGGCTGGCCTAGGACAAGTTGTTTAATTATACCAGGGCTTCAGTTTTCTAACCAGGAAAGTGAACATAACAGCAGCACATATATCCCAGGAACATGGGTAGATGTGATGTATGCAAGAGGAAAAGAACAGTAACTTGTCTCAGTCATCCCAGCACCAACCAAAGTGGAAACACAGCCCTCCCTCAAATATTTGTGGAGTGAATGAATGATGACTTAATTAATCTTATATTTATAGTTTCTGCCTGGCTAAGTCTCTTATATGAAGTAGTTACCTAAGAAAGTTTTGTTGAATAAATAACAGGATGAATCAGAGGCAGATTCTAACCCCAGTTCATAGTCTCCTCTGTGTGAACATAATCCCCCTGCTCTGCCCCTGCATTTATCTGTAGCCACAGAACGTGCATTCCTGAATATCCACCTTGTTATATAATCTTATGGAATCTTTTGGTATCTTTATAATGTGTCCACTTGAGTAGGTGAATTACATTTGCCATAAATCTTTTACCTATATTATTTCTGGTTACAATGGGCCAGAAGAAACATTTTCTTTTTGTTTGTTTGTTTGTTTGTTTTTTAGTATTTGCAGGATGACAATAAAGGAGCAGTCCCATTGTAGTTTATACATTTTGACCGTTACTCTCTGGCTCCTCTCTCTCTCTCTCTTTTTTCTTTCTTTCTTTTTTTTTTTTTTTTTTGGTGACAGAGTCTCACTCTGTTGCCCAAGCTAGAGTGCTATGGCATCAGCCTAGCTTGCAGCAACCTCAGTCTCCTGGGTTCAAGTGAACCACTTTCCTCAGCTGCCCAAGTAGCTGGGATTACAGGCGCCCTCCACAACTCCCAGGTAATTTTTCTATTTTTGGTTAAGATGGGGTCTTAGTATTGCTCAGGCTGGTTTTGAACTCCAGAGTTCAAGTGATCCTCTTACCTCAACCTCCCAGAATGCTAGGCATATAGGAGTGAGCCACAGTGCCCAGCCTCTGGCTCCTCTCTTGATGTGGAGCTGCAGTCAGGTGTACCATTGCTCCCTCTTCCCCTGATTCTCCTTTAGTTTCTTTCGGCCAGATGTGCACCTAGGCCAATGATGAAGGATACCAAGTTGACCCTCCCTATCAAAGTTAAAACCAGCAAAACTGGCATGCATTTCAGTTCATCCTTGTGGGTTCCAACTCAAATTGTATAACATCTTTCTGGATTGTCCAAGGTTACCCTTTAGTGAGGAAATTTCTTTGATACTCATGAATTTGATCTGGGTTCTTAGGGCTCCTCTTGTATATAACATTTCCGATCTGGAAGGACAATAGGGTAGTAAAATTCAGCCAGAGACATGGGATCTATTCCCAGCTCTCAACATACCAGTCCTTGGAGCATGAGCAAATGAGTAATTCTTTAACTATCAGTTTCTACTTTATTCAATGGATAATGTCAATTTTTCCCTTGTTTATATAGCTGCGATAGAGATGAAGCCAAGTTATTTAAAGCCAACATATCCTGAAAAAAATATGTTAATCTCTAGTATTTACAAATGCACAATATTATTTTAACATTATTATTCTTGCAAATGTATCATTTAGTCAGAACTTAATTTACACCAAGCATCATTCAGAGACCACATTTTGATTTTTTCATTTATTCCCTAAAGTGTAGGCCTTACTGTTTCTGCTACACAAACTAGAAAATGAGTTAAACTTAGATAACTACCCCAGAGGTTATAGCCTGTTCTAACTACTCATCCAAAGTGTCTAAGTTCATTGCCATGACATAGAGCACATTGAAAAATTGTGCAAAGCTTGCTATAATGTGAATTATCTGTATTAGTTTTATATTAGTTGTGCTATATTTATTAAATTTTGTAATGCTTCAATAATAAAATGAAAAGCGATTGCAGATTGCATGATAGTCAATTCAGGTCAAGAAAAAGGAAATTGCCAAATCACTTGGCTGAGATCAGAAACTTTTCAGACTTAGGAAAGGTTAATGTGACCGAAAAGTACTTCAAAGAACTCTCCCTGAGGCACTAACCATCTATCAATCAAAAACTTTCAGTTGATATTTAAGAGCAGCTATTTAACTTCAAGAAATATTATTTTAATTAGAGAAAATTGAAAGTGAACATTTAAATATGATAAATAGTAAATGTGCATTAAATCATTTGATATATCTTAAAAGGTGATAACAAGGTTAAGATTTTAAGTTCGGGTTATGAAAAATTATCATGTTACATTGATAGTGTAACTGCCATTGGCTAAAAGTGCTGTAGAAAAATATTTAGAATCTGAATATGAAGAAGGCTTAGACTTTGATTGGGATAATGAGGAAGAAACTATCTGTGTTGATAAATATACGCTCTTCTGTGTAACTACGAATATGTGCTCTGTGCGTGTGTGTGTGAGTGTGTGTCTTCTGAAAATATGTGTTTGTGTGTGTTTGTGTATTTACCCAGAAAACATATTAATAAATCAATGAGTGTTTTTAGCCAATGGTAACTTAGAGTTCAGGGAATTTGGTGCAAGTATCTAAGCTGTTGTTAATTTTAAATCTTATCATTTGGAGCCAATACTACAGATAGGTAAACTATTCTAGGTAAACAGTTAAAGGAAATGAAGAGTATGGATAATTGCAAGCAGGTCAGCCTGGGAAAAGATCTACTTCATTTTAGAACATGAAGTCACTCTAAGATTTCAGAAAATTTAAGTTAACTAAATAGTCAGTAAGCTACAGAATGTTAAATTTCAAGGTAGAACAATTATATTTGATGTTGAGATGGAGAAAAAGCCAGGAGTCAAAGGAAGTCAGATGAAACTATTAATTTCTTAAGATATTTGAATGGGAAAATTTTATTTCTATAATAATATGAAAGCACAACTCTGGAATAACTAGTACAAAATTGAGAAGAAATTGTAGCCATCAGAACAATGAGTCTATAACCACCGAAGATAAGAAAGTGATATGAATTGGAAACAAAGATAGAATAAGAAACCCAAATGGAAGATTAGTATGCAAAAACAAAAGGAAAAAAGAAGAAAAACATTAAGTTAATGCAAAATAAGACAACAAATCACATAAAGAATACAAACGTGTAGACAACGTCTTTGTTAGAGTTCTTGACTTGATCGCCAAAAAAAAAAAAAAAAAAAAACAAGAAAATACCAGGAGAAATAATATCTTCACACATGAAATAATATAGATTTTAGGAAAAAAAAAATTTAAAGTTGGATTAGGATTGGAGAAATTAATTCTTAATTAAAGTAGTATATTTCATGGAAATTTCTAAGAAATAAAAACAGTGAAATTATGTTCTTGTCTGAACAGTTATCCGTCTTTATGGCAAATATGAATATATTCTTTATTACCTGACAGTGATGCACATGGTTAGGGTAAGACAGGATGAACACAGGTTTAACAATGTCTTATTTTCTCTCTAGCATAAAAATATACTCTCCATTGGACATGGTAGTATTTCTACTGCTTGTTTATAAACATTATGTCTTCTCAACCCAAATGAGAAATTATTCTGGGACTGAGAATTTGGAACCAGGACAGAGAACAGTTCCATCTGGACCCAAAGTTTTCGCTCCTGGGTGTCCAGGTTGCAATACAAAGTAAGATGAGTATAGGAAAGTCTTTCACCACTTGCCAACAGTGCTAAAGTCTGGTGAGAAAAGTGAAATACCTATTCACACTTTCTCTTGTCTTCCCACCTCTCTTTATTTTCTTCATCTTTCAAACTTCTGAAGCTCTTCCCTCCAATTTATCTGAACAGTTTCAGATATTAGAAAACGTAAGTCAATATTATTTAAAATTACAATGATAAAGCTCTCCAGTGGGATTTCTTTTTTTCTTTCTAATTGTAAAATAAAACTTTCCTGGTGAAAAATTCCCATACATCTCCAGGAGAAACCTGAGGTTTTGTAGGAAAGAGGCTTTACGTCATGCACAGAATCTTCACATTTGAGGTATACTGAAGAAACCTGAGACCTTACAGTCTACTCCTTGGTCCCCTAGCCAGCCCCCAGTAGGAACGACTACCTGGCTGGAAGTTCCATTGCACATGAGCAAGGGCAATGTGCAATAAATATTATCAAGTTCAAGGCTCAGATGTTGCTGTTTGGGTGTGGCTACAATATTTCTGAATTTAATCGTATGGTACTGAAAGGATTTGTCAAAATGTGAAATAAATAGACGACCTTCCTATCAACTTCAATACCTCCACACCGGAATCTCCCTGTGTCTTCCGAGAGCTTTTGCTGCCCAGTAGCATGGACCAGACATACTGGCTGGGGTCCAGGCGCTCTGTTTTAAAAGCTCTCCTGAACCAATTCTTTGATCCTCAAGGCTCTTCTTCTGGTGCCAGAAGAATGTGTAACTATGTTCAGGCGCCTGGTGTTACGGCAATAATAGCTTAATAAAGCCTACCTTGATAATAACCCCGGGCCAATAAAAAGAAAAAAAAAGGGGCGAAAGAATATATTAGTTTTACCTTATATGAGAATTTATTTTAGGACAGAGGTGGATGCAAATCAGAGTATGGCATCAGATATTTGCTTCACTTATGGTTAAAGCTGGACCTGGCTTCATATGCACAAATAATCAAAGTGTACAGTTCAAAGTCACTTTATATGTCTATAGCTCTCAAAAAATTCCTCTTTCCTTTAGCCTGATGGATAAGAAACAACACACTACATTTTTCTTAACTAAGGGTCTCACACGTTGGCAATTTTGTCAACCTAGATGTAAACACCACTGCCACGTCCGAATCATAATAAATTTTGTTTACTGTAGTTAGACATTGGGTTTGCTTACATTTTAGTTAAAATAGCCGAAGATTTATCCTTCTGTCAGAGCCACTGGAAAATTGAGAGTCTTGTGCAAGTTGTAAGCTTTCTGCTTAATCTTCTGGAAACTTTTCCAATTTTCCTTTAATAACACCAGGAGGCCAGTGGCGTGCCTCTTATGGATAGAGGAGGAGTTCTCCATCCCTACTTCCCCTCCTTTGCTCAGCTGACAGGCGCCACTGAAATGAATTGCTGTAATATACATTAGCACTAACTTATACACCAGGCTGTCACCATCAGGTGAAATTGATCACAAATTACTGATTACTGAATCAAGAAAGTCATCAGTTATATTGTACTTGATTACTTTCTCATAAGAGGAATATATTACTGAATATGGTGAGATTACTCATGCATAAGAATTTGGAAGTGACATCCTAGCAGCTCACACTCGGGAGGGAAGACGTGTACTGAGGAAGGAGCGCCTAAGTCCTATGTAAAAATTGTTTTAAACTGGTTATTAAATTATGGCTGAAATGATAATGCGCACTTGAATAATTTTTAACCATTTTCTGTGCCGAAAGCTTGTTAATCACACATTCTTCCCTCTAGACAGTGCCATAGTTGCCTTCATCAGCTGCCCTTCCTGGCACCAAGAACTGTGATACTGGTCGAGTTTATACAATTAGGCCAATAGACTGGATTGAATTCTTGCTACGGATATAAGAAAGAAAACATGCTTTTCTTTGTCCTTCATCTTCTCCTTAAAAACCCTTTTGACTTGTCCTACTTCTCTTTCTCTTTTATGCTGTGATTATATTAAGATCTATTGAAAATTGCCTCTCATTAAAATGATGGTCCTTCTATTCTTAGAGGACCATGTGGGCCAGGATGGGAGTCCTAAGACTGATCTTCAGCAAAATAAGTGAAGGAAATATTAGCATTCACATATTGTCTAATCAACTCCCCAAGGATACAGAGCCCACGCAGAGAAAGTTTTATCATTACAAATTGATTGGAATTTAGGATCTGGGAAAAAAAAGATTAAGCATAAGGAACAAATATAAAATTAGGTCAGCATCTCCCACTCGACACCTAAATAAAATCTAGCTGATTTGTGCAAATAAACTTCTGGCGTGGTTTGTCCAACTGGAGTTTGCAGAGTCTCCAGGATAAGCAGCAATGTAGAAAAACAACTTCCTAGAGTGTTTAGTGTAAGTTGATTTGGTATCTTTGCTATCTTAAAATATTTAGGCCATTTTTAAAATTTTTGTTCAAGTTCAGATAGCAATATACTTTCATGTTCTGGAAATGATTTGGAGTAATTTTCTGCTGTGTGATGTGCCCTTGAGCCCCATTCCCTTCATCGGATTATCAGCACTGATGAACGTCACCGACCCCACTCCTGGGGGGAGCCTGCAAGTATATTCAGTTCTTTGTGCTTGGCTGGAGGCACGTGAACTAGAAGCTGCAGAGAAGGGAGAACATTAGGAATCCTATGTGAGCCTGGGTGGTCTCCCATAGTTTCTTACCACACGTTTGACTATCTGTGCCAAGATTTTATCAGCTTCTCCCATCAAGTGTCAACTTATCACTCGCATTTCTAAGTGCTGGTCAGGGTTCTGTTATCAAATGGATGGACACTCAAAACTACAAAACTTCCTGACTGAATACACTTATTGCCTACAGATTGATTCCTGATCCAATTTAATCCACTGGCTTGGATTTTATTTTTTTAATATAGACACAAACAAACCCAAGTCATCACTTGGTTGCAGAATGTGGGTATTCGACTAATAGATTTTCTTCATAGGCCCCAGGCCTAACACCATATCCTTACAAATAATCATGCCACACTCTGTTCTTACTTAGGAACAAATATCCAATACAACTCAGAATTTTACAACTTTAATATTTTAAAAAGCTAAAGAACACATCTTCTCAATCAAAGGAAAGGGAGCCTCTTATATCACATATGCCAGATGCTATTAAAAAAAGAAAAAAATAATAACTGTAACATGGATATTTATCTAATTCTTTAATTATTGAGTTTGAAAAAAGATCCATTGTAGTTTGGAGTGTTGAGCTGTTTCCTTGTAATTCATTATAAATATGTTCTGGACAGTGGTCCACGAAAAAAACTCTAACTTCAACCATTTAATCATCAAAGCCGGTTGTTTATAACAATGGAATATTTAATACTATAGGACAGAAAACAAATGTCATGCAATGCATTTTTTTCTTTGCTTGAGCTTTAGTCTTCAGTAAGATCTGACAAATATTGGCATTATATGTCACTAAGAAGTAAAAGATCATGCTCTGACCTTCAACAATCCCCACAATATGTACATTATGTTGATGTGCCCTTTGTTTTTTCTATTTTGGTTTGCTTTGGCGGCCTCTGCAATTTCACGAGGAGCAAGATTGTTTTACCAAGTTTCCAATGCCATCATTTTAACCAAGGAATTAACTAAAGGCAAAGACTACTTCATCCACTATTTATTTATTTCACTCTGACACAGCTGGGAGTCAAGATGTGTTGAAAAAGGCCTAATCCACAAATGATTCAGATGATCATTTAAGATAATATGAGATCCAACGTGACTTCACAAAGCAGATGTAAACTTTTCAAAGAACAGTTTGGTCTTAAATTGAAGTTTCTTGAGAAATAATTTGTCTGAGATCATATTTTTGCTGCTTCTTTTTGAAAGGCCTTGTCAAAAATGTACACCAACTCTGCTTCACTCATATTCCTCCTAATCCAGGGAGACTTGCTCCCACCTCTTTTATTTTACTCACTTACCTCCTCTTTCTTTAATCTCCTGAAGTATTATGCAGGTACATTTAAATATATATTTTATATATATATATATATATAATGTTATATGTATATACAACATAAACATATTATGGCATATATATACATATATATTATATATAATATATATATTTATATATACATACACCATATTTTGCCTCCCCAGACTGAGGTCCAGAATATTAAGATGAATGACCATATCACTCACTTCTTAGTATATGCCATGGCACGTGGTATATTGTTAATAAAATAATTTTAATAGATTAGTTAACTAATTACAGATTGGGTTCAAAAGCAGACAGCTAAAAATAATGTATTATGTAAATACAATTAGGTTTCTGTTTTGCCTTACAAATTAGGAGAAATTTCTTTCTAATATTTATAATGCATTGTAGGGGACACCAAGAGCCAGATGACATCTGAGCAAGATGATCTGCAGCTGAGGGGTGGACCTTGGGCCATTTGTCCGCAGGTGTTCCTTGTAGAAGAAGAGCCTGAGCCTTCAGCATGGAGTCATTTGTTAATTACTCCCCTCAACTGTGTTGTATGGTCTCAATAAAAGGCTGGTGCGGAAGTTGCTTGGGGCTACACTGCAAGTAAGGGCTAGCCCGCCTCCCTCTAGCATGCACTTCTACTCCGCGTCATGCCTGGTTCCTTCCTGCGGGGATCAAGACCAGAGTCATAGAGGCCTGACAGGTCATGACAATGTACTTTTACTTTTCAAAGAAATATTATGTTTACTATTGTGATTGATCTTCATAGTAATCCTTAAAGATCAATAAGGCATAATTTGAGCATGTGTTTCCAGTAAGAATAAATGGCCGAGTCTAAGATTCAAGAGTCATAGTTCCTAATTGGAGTGCTTAACTATAAATAACAGTGGCATAATTTTTTGTTCATTTAGGAAAAAATAAGACTTTACATTCTCCCATCTAATGACATCATTAAGATAGTGGTATGAAATATGATGGAAAGGAAGAAGTTCCATTAAGTAGACCACAGAAAATGTTCCCAATCACATTCATAAAGTGGCAATGTAAAGGGTTACACAGGGTTAAAATGAAATTATTGAAAGAAAATACAGGAAATGGAAATAAGAGAGAATTAGTCTTCATTCTGTACACCTCCACTCTGGGCCTCCACTATCTCAAGCAGATGAAGGAGTTTATCTCAAACATGGCATCCAGCCTAACAGAATTGACTTCTCTCTTGACATTGATAATCAATTCTATGATCTGTGTCCACCCTATAATTTTGGCCTTGACATGAGAATATTACATGCATTTGACTGTCTATTTGAATTGAGGAAATATTTATTACCATTTCCTGGTATTATTTACCTTACTTATAGTTTAACAGTTTGGCTTACATATTTGTACATATTTGAAAACTAACTGGTAATGATATTATTTATTTCAGAAGCCATAATTCCTGGAGAAATATGACAATTTCATTGTCGTGCTGCTGAGAAAAATAAATTTTTGTTCCCTATTAAAATTTGACAGTACCTTGATCAGTTAATATTTATTAAATATATATTCAGAGCTCTAGAGTAGTTTATGAGGCATGCTGAAAAATGCATATATAAGGAAAGAATCCTGTCCTCAAATGCCCAATAATCTTTCTAAGTAAAACACATGAGATAAACAAGTAGCTGAAAACCCAGAGTGGTACATATCAAATAAAAAAATATTTATATATTTATTGCCTAAGGGTGTACTCGTAAATATTTAACCACTGGCTCTTGTTGGTCTGGTCTGGGAGATAACCATAATTGTAGCATATGCCAGTTTCCTTGGTGTAAATACTTCCACACTGGCCAATTTTCAAGCTACCAACTTGAGGTCACTGGACACATGGTTGGGGAGAAAGGCACACAATAAGTTCTAAAAAGCTGGGTCCAGCTGATTCCAGCATGCTAGCACTTCTGTAGGAGATTCCAAGGGCCAGGTCAGTTAAACATGTTCTATGAAGGAGTATCTTTCATATCTCTGAAGGTCAATGGCATGAATGAGGATAATTGATATGAAAGCAGTCCTGAGAGAGATGAGATGATATAAGCAATGGACTCAGGGGCCAATGACCAAGATAAGTTTTGGGAATCAAATACATCTCTGGAATAGAATATTTAACGGTAATGATCTTAGATAGTAGGGAAGAACTCTTTGGTGACTTGGATTGTATCTTCTGGGTTTTCCTTTCCATTGATGTAAATATCTGTGTCAAGGTAGAAAAATGGAAAAAGTAGTGACAAATATCAAAGTCATTTTTGTTCACAAATCAATGTGATGATTGTTACAATGTTATTAAAATTTTTTGAGGTAGAAATTACCAAGAATTTTCTTATAGAGAGGCTCCTCAAATCACAGGAAATCCCTGCACCACAGAATCACTTTGGGAATAGAAAGTTTAAATCCTTCTTTGGCTGAAACAAATAAAATTCTTGTGGTAGTATATTCAGTACCACGTTGGAACCTTGAAATTTCTTTGTTCTCCCCAAAAAATAAATCCATGTTTTTGCCATAGGAAACTCTAACTTCGATCCTTCTTCACAGCAGAATCCACGGTTATAGCACTATTCCAAAATACTTCCATTCTTGTCAGAATCCCTAAGCTAAGGCTTTCTTTTGATAATTCATGTGGCTGCATATCAAACAGCTGCCAGGATATCTACTGACATCTGCTGTTGCATTTTTGTCAGTTTGTCCCATCTGGCCTGCATTCAATGGGACCCAAGTCAAGCCTGAACAAAATCACAGGACTTTTAAAAGCAATTTCACATTATTTTTGGAAACATCAAGTATTCATTTTTTTTGTTTGTTTTTGGCAGGGGCCAGACCTGAACCCACCACCCCTGGTATATGGGGCCAGAGTCCTACTCCTTGAGCCACAGGCACCACACTGCATCAAGTATTCTTTCTCAGTTGTTACAATCATAAACTGTGTCATCTATTGTCCTATAGACATGTCAGAAATTTTGCAGACTGAACTTTTCAATACTATTTATTTCTACCAAATGTGAAAATCTCTAAAATATGTTTAGTACTCATGTATACTATTCGTTTGTTTGACTTAGAAACAGTTAGATAAGGAATGGTAAATTATTATCATGTGTGATCATTAAAATATATTTCAGTCATTAATTTAATCTAGACAATCTAAATAGATCAAAGAGAATATCTCATCTTGGGCATTTCAAGTTTCTTCAAATTCCTCTCACCTGTCCTTCGTGTTCCACGCGTCCTTCCCCCCTGCCTCACATTCCACCTTCTTTTTGCAGGTCTTCTGCCTCTGACCACACCCAGCAGGAGAAGGAAAGGAGCCAAAATAATAAACATTACATGTACTTAGTAACAACATTCCTCACTAAAACACCTCACATAAAATTTCATCCCACTGCCTTTTAACTTTTCCCAGGTTAATTCCTCTTCTGAGTACATCTCCAATCCCAGTGTCTCCCCTAAATTTAATACATACCTATATTATTAAAACGTACCATCTCATTTGAAAATGAAGAGACGGACACAAAGAAGGTAAATGATCTCCCAAAAGCCCTAGAATAAATCACTGGCAGAACAGGGATGGAAACAGGAAGGTTTGACTCCATCAACCCCAGTCTTCTAAGATCTTCCCTAGAAAAGGGCAATGGCACAGCATGTGCTTACTAAAGCAGACTTGAAACGTTTTTTGCTTCATAGAAAAGTGTGGCTGGAAAATCAGAATTAATTGGCTTAAATAAATAATTTTACCCACATTCTTTTTTGCAATATCATGATTCAAAGAAATAAATAGTCTGAAAAGGATAGCATTGCAGTTATATCTTCTCTTTCTTTGCAAAATGTTTACCTAGACACTATGCATGCCCACTGTGTCCATACACTTGAGGGTGGGGATTGCAACCATCCTCTATCATAAAGGCCCTAAAACAAATCCCATTTTCTCAGAAGTATTTGAAAGTAGTATTTTTCATGGACTTTCATGTGAATTTTTATAATTTCTCCATCCACATTGTTTGTACCAATGGTTTGATGGTACAAATAATTTTGTTCTTCTCCATAAATAATTAAAGGTGACAAGCCAAGGATTAGTAGCAACAGACTAACTGTGCACCTGGTTGCTAACGCTCACCTCCAGATACCCAGAACTAGGGAATGTTTTACTTGATTTCTCCAAACTCATTTCCAAGGTCTGCAAATGCTTCTTGCTCAGGTTTCTCCAGGGGACAGCCATTATCCCAGAGTGCACCCATCTTCCTGTTGGCCTAGTGCTGCAGAAGGAGCCTGGATATGCAGGATGAGTGTTCACAAGTGCAAGTATGAGGCTCTTTGCGGTGCTGGGTAGAACCTGGGATGAGAAGAACAGAGCCCATGTCAAGGATGAACCACCAGAGGCCATGGTCAGGTCTCCCCATACATAACATTCTGCATGAAGCCACAGAATCTGTGAATTCCACACTCAGATGTGATGCCTCTCATCTTTAAGTTATTTGCCAATTTATTTTACTGAATTACACTGTGTGATATGAAAACTTAGACATGTGGTACAAAGGCTTCCTTTAACGATCATTCACCAGCACTGCAAATGTTTGATGTAGGCCATGCCTCCCTTCAACCTACAGCAGATGAGAGTGTGCTGCACAAGGAAATTTCAGGTCAATACATTGATTTATTAAAAACATAGGCTGGGATTTTTTTTCCAAGATACTTACTGTTTAAGAATCCTGACCATGTATTGAGGCAAAATTTGAATTTATGACTACAGAGAATTTTAAGCCCCATTTTCTTTTCCATTTTTGCAATCACAACTGATCCTTTTGTTCATAGGATATCAAATTTCTACTTTGTTCATGCCATAGAGACTCCAAAACAAAATCCTTCTTTAGTTTCTTTTTAACATGTCCATTCCAAAAAAGTAGCAAATTTAGCCTAGCTCTCCATTTCTTTATAGAGCAATGGTATTTTTATTGAAATGAGAAATTTACATGCCCATTGCAAAGTGCTAATTCGTGCTCAAAATAGCTTTGGCGTGTATTATGCAAGATTTCTCCCTAAATCAGGAAATGCTGAATTAACAGATCCACGGTGGGGAATTTAGAGGTTGTGTCCAGTAACTTTACTGTGTCTGCCAGGGAAGTCCCTCTCGCCATTCACAAGTAATTTCCTCTTAGGTTTGAGTGGAACTTTTGTAGCTTAATGGGTGATAATTTCCTCCTGTCACACATCTCATATTCTGCATGGCCCTCATCTGGCCTGTGTCACATAAAGAGGAGGGAATATAATTTTCTACCCACCTGTAGAAAACAGCTAAGTTTTATTTCCTATGTGATTCCTAATACGCTGCCCCCTCACAGGGATTCATTATCCACAGATGAAGTAATTATCTTTGAGTAGAGTTGAAGCACATAAACTTTTAAGTCTGACAGGGACGGGTTTGAAGCCTGGGCTCCCCCAACCCTTACATGCTATATGATCCCTGGCAAATTGCTTAATGTCTCAAAGATTCAGATTTCTCATTTGTAAAGCAGAAATAATACAGCTCTCTTACGGAGTAATTGTGAGGATGAGACACTATGAATAAAGTTTCTGGCACTTGGTGGGCATTCAATAATTATCATTACTATTCAAGCATCTAAATAATCACCACCACACTGCTATATATTTTTTTCAATGGTATCGATCACTTCTATGTGACTGATTTCTATTTGACCTCAAATCTTTTAACTCTAATCAGGCGCCTCCACTCAGATGTCTCAGAATTATCTCATTTCAATCCATGCAGTATAAAACATTATCAGATTTTTTTAAATTAAAATCCAGCAGAGGCTAGACGAGAAGTAGGGAAGAGATTTTCCTCACAGCCCTCAGAAGCAGTCAACCCTACTGACAGCTCCGTCTTGGACTTCCAGCCTCCAGAATAGTAACAGAATAAATTTCTTTAGTTTAAGATACTCAGTCAGTTGCACTTTTTTTTTTTTTTTTTTGAGAGACAGTCTCACTATGTCACCCGTGGTAGAGTGCCATGGTGTCACAGCTCACAGCAACCTCAAACTCTTAGGCTTGAGCAATTCTTTTGCCTCAGCCTCCCAAGTAGCTGGGACTACAGGCACCTGCCACAATGCCTGGCTATATTTTTGTTGCAGTTGTCATTGTTGTTTAGCTGGCCTGGGCTGGGTTTGAATTCTCCACTCTTGGTGTATGTGGCTGGTGCAGTAACCACTGTGCTATGGGCGCTGAGCCTGTTGTACATTTTTATGGCATCCCTTGAAAATCATTACACCACCCCTTGGAATAATTGTCCCTCTAAATATGTTGACTGTTATCCAGTGTGTTGGTTTTCAATAGACAAAGTATGACTGGAACTACAACAGCTCTGTTAAGGCCCAGAAACACCAAGTGTGAAAAAATAAAACAAAACAAAAAAACATCTCACACACTAAGAATGGCAGGCACAAAGACTGTAAGTGAGTGAGTCCTTGGTGGCATCACTGAAAGCCAAACTAATGCCAGCAAATGCTGATCTCCAGACCTCTTGTTACTCTCCACTGGTTTCAACCCCTTTCATGAGAACACACCTGATTGAAGATACGCTGAGATTATTACCAATGGTGGCTGGGGCTTTTTTTCTCCTAACATGTGGTAGCATCTCAGTAGATATATGTTAGTATTTTTTAAGTCATGAATGTTCTTTATGAAGCTGTTAACATCTCACCCGTGCAGGCTTAATTATTTTGTCAAACACTGAGTAAACACAAGAAATCTTGCAATAAAATGTTGTTTATGATCTCAGCTGTAGTAGCCATTCGTGGTATTCCCCAAGTATTTCAGTGCTCCAATATTCAGACACAATGATAGAACTGTCCTTGACCACCCTATTTTAAGTTAAGGGTGACTATATATAGGACTTGCTTCAGGAAAAAGAATGGAAGTGATGTGTGTCACATTCACATGGAAGCTTACAGAACGAGGCCAGAATTTATGACAGTCTTTTTTGCTCTGTTCTGGCAAATGGCCATGGTCCTGATGGGGGCTCCCCAGAATAAAGCCCAAGCTCCAGAATAAAAATGGTAGGTACAAAGGAGAGCTCTCGGCTGACCCCGATGGACATTGAGTGTGAAGGAAAAGTTCCCAGGGATTTTTGCTTCCCACAGAGTAACATAGCCTGTCTAGTATATAAAACCATCTTATCTTCTGAACCAAGACTTCAAGTTGATTTGAACACTAAAATCTCCCGTGACCACCATTTTGGGTTCAGTGATCTGTGATCTAGGTCTTTTGCTAAGTCTTTTATTAACATTCGGGTAATTCTGTGTTACTATGTGGCTCTCACCCAGAATGGCTATGAATAATTTTTTGACTTTATTCAGCCAGGTCCTGCCCTCAAGGCACTCACAAGATCTATGGTGTATTGAGTTTCTCTATAAATATTTAGCACATGCACAAACCACTGGCAAAATGTAAAACAACAACAGCATAAAAAGACATATTACCTAACATATTTGGAAACTAAAGTCTTAAAGAAGGACCAAAAAAAGGGGAAATTATTTTTCCTTAGCCTTTGATTCCATAAAAATCTTTCGATTTTATGTGTTGCTCTCAGTGTTATTAATAATCACATCTGAGTTGCAAGGTCAGCAAGGTTTGTGTTGTAGCCCCAGGCCTTTGGCAGTAAGAACTGGTTCTCCATCTCCTTATCTCTTTGGAATTGTTTTCTCCAGTCTCTACCCCTTATTTCCAGTCTTTCTTTCTTCTAATATGTTCTGTTCTTCTCATATCAAAATCTGATACAGGAACAAATGTGTTATCCATGGATTAACAGGTATTATAATGCCAGGTAAGTTGCATTTTGAATGGTTCCCACTATCACAACTTGGTGAACTCTGTTCTCATTGCAATGATCTAAAGGTCTGCTGATCTGGTAGAGAGGAAATTTTGAATGTTTGAAGGCAAGCTTGCTTCTTACCCCTGAAATCATTCATTGGAGTTACTTCATCCAACATACAAGTGATTGGGATTTCCTCACAGCACACCCAGTAGGAGTAATCACGCCTAACAGGGTCGCTGAGTGCTAACTGTGTGCAGGGCACTTTTCCAAACACATCCCACATGTGGATCCAACCGATTCTGCCAGCTGTCCAGTGAGACAAATCACTCCATTTTTGCCTCCCTTTTAGAGGACAGTTAAGTAAATGTCCCAAGGACTTGCAATTAGTGTGATGCAAATCTAGGTTTACATTTACACAGTCCAGACCCAGAGCCCACCCAGTTAACTTCTATTTTTATTCTGCCTCTTTGTTATTTAAAGTGTACCTGGAATGGAGAACAGCAAGTCTGGTATTGTCCTTTCAGCTATAGCCCAGGTTTGTCTGAAAGACTAAAAGAAAGAGAAAGGTGGCCTGTAATGGGGGACTGTTTCCCACTTTTTCTCCTTCTCTTCCCATAGACATAAACATTTCAGGCTGGAATGAGAGAAACAGAACCTGCTCTATATCTGCTTTGGACCTTTTCATATTTTGTGCTGTTGCCACATCTTGTTCTCCGTTGGACAGGAGAATAAATTCTGTCCTCATCTTTACATTCACTGGCCAGGTTCCTCCCTAAGCTTCAGTTATGCTTTCTCCCTCTTGGAAGACAGCACTCCTATTTTCTCCATCCCACCAATGATGAGGTCAGTTATGGATCAGAATGCTCTGATTTGAGAAACATACCTTATATTTTTACCTTGTATGTAAGAATTTTTATTTGCATTTTTACAACTATACTCATACAACCTTCAAGATACAGAATTTTGACATGAGTTTGGGATACCTTAATTTTGTTTTTGTATTTTTTTTTTTTTTTTGAGACAAGAGTTGCACTTTATCCACCCTCTGTAGAATACATGGTATCATCACAGATCACAGCAACTTCAAACTGGGTCTCAAGTAATCCTCTTGTCTCAGTCTCTCAAGCAGCTGAGACTATAGGAGTACATTATAACACTGGGCTAGTTTTTCTATTTTTTTTTTTAATGGAGGTGGGGTCTTACTCTTACCTGGGCTGCTCTTAAACTCTAAGCTGAAGGAATACACCCACCTTGGCCTCCTAGTGTGCTAGGATTACAAAAGTGAGCCACTATGCCTGGAAAGGATGCCTTGAAGTTATTCTTGTCCAGCCATGATTGTCATCAGATGGTTTAGGGAAAGACTGCAGCCTTCTGTTCCTCTCACCTCCCTCAGCAATGTTATGGCAGGGAACAATATACAATCACAAGTCAGCACAGCCTATTGACTGACTCTAAATTCTTTGCTGCATTTGTTGAAGACATTTTTTCTTCTTTAACTGTGGAACTCAAGTTTACTTTAGGAAGAGTTAATTCTGCATTGGTTTGACTCATTTGCAATTTATTTGTAAAGAAATTATTTGATGTCTAAAAGCTTTTTTAAAAAAGAAGCAATTTATTTTTGCACAATGAACTCACGTTTCAGTGGCATAATTGGACTGGAACACAGAAAGGCTCAACTTTCTCTCTAAACTCAGAATCCATGAAGGTCGATTGGAAAAATGCAGCCTCCGATCCCTGTCGCCAAAGTGACACTTTTTTTTTTTAGTTGTGTCACAAACATTCAAAACAGGGCCTAAGTGTTACAAATTATAACCTAAAGCTTTCTAGTGTGCCAGTTAGAAGAAAAAAGATAACAAAACTTATAATATTCCAACGTAAATTTCTTTTTCCACAGCATGAAGGGGGACAGGGGAAAATCAGGTAAATTTAAAGTCTATCCTGCAGTTACCAAAAGGAAAAAAAGATCTACTTTACCATGCTTTGCTTTTTTATTTCCCAGCACTATCAGTTTGGCTACAACCTGAACAAGCAAAATTTTTCTTTTCAGAAACTTCTATTCTCATAACTACCCAATAAATCAGCAACAGTAAAAGGTGTATCCGGCTCACAGACCAATGCACAGCAATGATATCAAACTCTCTCATCTTGTACCCTCTTTGTTCAACTGCCCACCTTTACCTAGTTTCCCCTATTTACAGCCCCCTCCTGGTTCTCCTTTCCACCACCATTTGGCCACTAATTTTGGCCTGTGGAGACCATGATACATCCTACTTCTAGGACTGATAACCTCTGTGTACACCGACCCTTATCTTTGGGATCAGCTGGTCTCTTAGCACCCCCCAAAAGGATTTTCCTGTCACCCAGCAGGAGGAGATTTTGGCTGACCAACAAAGACACAATCTACAATACGGACATGATAGAAAAGAGATAAATCAATAGAAGTCAAAGAGATGTCTCAAGGCAGTGTGAGTGGTGCCACTGGTAGTAAAGGATTTCGGAGTGGACAGTTATAAAGGCTGTACTTGAAAAAAGTGCACAAGGATTGTTACTATTAGAAAGGCCCTAAATTAATCTTGTTCAATTTTTTTCAGTTTCAAGTTAACATGAGGGTACACATTTTTAAGTTAGCAAATACTTTGCCTTATAGGTATGGGCATTTGGCTTGGAAAAAATTAAGAGAATTAGTGATGTTTGTGGGATGAATTAGAGCCAGACGGAAGTCAGAATTAAAGTGTCTTAAATCCAAATCGAGCGCTTTTCTTCCCCCGTTCTCCAGGGGTCCTTGTGGTATTTTGTGCAATGAAGAGATTCAATAAATATTGAAGAAAGAAGGGACACAGAAGTTGAAGGAGGAAGTAAAGAAGGAAAACAGCATATCCAGCATTCTCTGTGCAAACAGAACCCTTCCGAGAACAAGGCCTTTCCCGGCACGGCAGGGTGTGGAGCAAAGAGAAACAGCGAAATAAGAAACAGGTGCCGAGACTCCATCTGGAATACAGGAATCTGGGAGGAACACACCTGGCGGCCCTCAGAGACGATGTCAGCGCACAACGCAGGGATGTTCCACAATCGTAGCTGAGAATGAAGTCCAAGAATCAGGACCTGAAGAAAACAGTCACACAAATAGGAAATAAAATGCAGGCATAGCTGCTGGAAAAAACAGACTGATTCCGTCTGGTGTTTTTTTTTTTTTTTTTCACTTGTATCCAATTTTAACAAACCACATCTTACTTAACAAACCTTTTAAAGGGTTGCTCAACACTTAAATTTGCTGGGCAGCTGTAGGAAATTGTAAGTGGAACTTGGACGAAAGCATTAACCAAATTATGGCAAATCTAGGAGGCTGAGGTCAGAGCATCCCTGGAGCTGAGGCGTTCCGGTCTAGCCTGAGTGAGAATGAGACTCCGCCTCTACTAAAAATAGGAAAAAAATTGATCCAGCATTGTGGCAGGTGTCTGTAGTCACAGCTCTTCTGGAGACAGAGACTGGAGAATCCCTTGAACCCAGGAGTCTAAGGCGGCTGTGAGCTAGGCTGACACCACAGGACTCTAGCCTAGGCACAGAGCAAGGTAATGTCTCAAAAAAAAAAAAAAAGGAAAATCAAAACTTCAAGAGCTGTATCATTTGACTTAGCCTGATAAGTGTGTATTATTTGGATTCAGGGTACCACTTAGTATTTGGTGCTGGAAATATAAGATGCTTTCCTCTGTTAGCACCTGGTTGCTATCAGCTGAATGGACATACCTGTAGCAAGAAGAGCAAACCAAAGGAATTGCAGTTTGAGAGATTTGGAAGCAGTTCTGTTGTGAAATGAGCTTCAACCTTGTTAAAAGAGTTAGTGCCATTTACTACCTAGCTTGAGAAATTGGACACTGAAGGCAGTAGTTAATATACATTAAAATGTTCATGAACATGTTGTCCTTGGACCACTTGCATAAAAATCATCTTAATTGCTTATTTTATTTTTTGTGTTGCTCTGTTGCTCTGGGTGGTTTCAAACTCCTGGCCTCAATATCTTCTTCTGCCTTAGTCTCCCTAAATGCTAGGACTATAGATGTGAGGATTCTAATTACAAATACAGATTTTGGGACCTCAAACCGACTCAAATCTAAGTTTCAGGTGATACGTTCCAGGAAACTGCATTCAGCAAACCTCTAAGTGGTTACTAAAATTTAAGAACACCCATATATGTGTATAGGACACTAGACACTAAATTGTTTATTTTCTGAGCATATTCTCATAAAGTTCATCTTTCTGAACTTTAGTTTCTTTATCTATAGAATGGAAATAATAATGTCTACAATATTGTTGGAAAAAATGTTTGGTAAACTATTCAACCCTATATCAGTTGTGTCTGAGGTCTCCCGCAAACTACTTCTAGATTCAGTGGTTCACTGGTGTGAATCAAGGCTTAGTGTATAGGCATACTTGGGGCTGTGATTTATTACAGCAAAAAGATACAAAGCAAAGTCAGCACAGGAACAAGGCACATGGGACCAAGTCTGGAGGAGACCATGTGTAAGCTTTCAATAGTCCTCTTCCACTGAAGTCAACACAGATTGTGGTTAATTTCTCCAAGCAACATGCCATGACAACGTGTGTGAAATAGTCACTAGGGAAACTCATTAGGGAGCTTGTCACATAGGCACTCTCTACCTCATACATACCAAAAACTGTAGACTCCAAGAAGGAAAGCAGGTATTCAGCAGAATCCCTATTTGTACAATTTAGGTACAGTGAGGCACTCTCATCAGGGTAGTGGGAACCCTCCCCAAATCCAAGCCCCCAGACATAAGCTGAGCACCAACCCTGCAAGCAGGTCTTTATAAGAATTGAAGTCTCAGGCCTGCTCTGTTAACTCTTTCCATCATGCTAATTTTGTGAAACACTGGTATTTTCCAGTGGAGGGAAATGACTTGCCCAAGATTATTAAGCTGATAAGCAGCAGAGCTGAGACCCCAAGAATCATACTTTTTCATTGCTGCCCACTACCATGCTTCTAATGATTATAAGTCATTCATTTTTCATATTCTTGAAAGCATTCAGTATGTGTCACATGCATCAGAAGAACAGCCTGCTGGTGGTAAATAGATGCACTCAGTGGGGGAGCCAGGAAGTATTGATGTTTCTGCCAGTTTAGCGTCAACACTTGCTGGTTTCCTCTCTGGAGCATCACCAAGTTCGTGGATTTTCATTTTTCTTGACTTTTGGACTTTAGTTACTGCTCCCATTCCTCCTTGTCCCATTCATTTGCCCATATTCCCAACACTCATCTGTATCATTAATTCATTTCATTCAAAACCCTTTGGGTAACACAGTTTCAAAGTGGGCATACTAAAGAGTATTTTGTCAAGGAAGACTAATTTAGGAAAAACAAATTATTGGTTTAATAAATTAATTTGGAAACATTTACAGGTTTTGTTTTATTCCAGAATTTATTTTTGTGTTTTACAGTCACGGAAAACTCCAGGGGTAGCTCTCTGGTTTATCTTTAGTTTCATCCTTTTTTACTGTTATCACAAAGGAAAATTAACAATTCATTTATGATTTGAGGAAGGAATAAATCAGAAAATCATATTGGAAGGTGCTGTAATCCCACAGATCAACAGGGAGCAGAAGCTAGGAGGGAATTGTCACAAATAAGTAACAGCTGGGTAGAGCAGATTATGTAAGCTACACCTGTTGTGTAAGCAGTGGGGATGTTCTTTGAGCTTCACAATTAATATAGTTTGAAGTCATGGATTAAGAGATCTATAGTATAGTGCACAGTTTACTTTGGCCTCTTTTTGTAAAACATTCATAGGAATCACACCTTCCTGAACACTTATGCCCTACATGATGCTGTATGTAAGGTACAATCCTGCTCTCCAGTAGCTTGCAGTTTGGCATCAGAGACAAAAACCAAGCTCATAGGACTGACTCCCTCCCAAGGTCAGTGAGTCATCAGTGCCATCCTCTTGAGGGACACACACAAGTGCAGTAGGAATTCAGAAGGAGGTACTGGCATCAGAGGCTGGGGAGAGCTTTATAGAGAGGTAGGTAACATGTGAATTGGGCCTTTGGGGATCAAAAGAATTGAAGGTTGTGAAATTTTAGGGGTAAACAGTTTCATTACTGGAGGAGGCAATTATCCGAGCAGTGCAAGGTTGTTGTTAGGGCACTTAGATCAGGAGAACCAGTCAATATAGAGAGCAAGTTTGAGCTGTTATAACAAAGTACCACAGGTTGGGTGGCCTATAAATAGCAGGAATTGATAGAGTGATTGAGACAGGGTCTCACCCCTTCATCCAGGCTGGAGCGTGATCATAGCTCACTAAGCTTTGAACTTCTTGACTTAAGAGATCCTCTCACCTTGGCCTTCCAACGTGCTGAGATTACAGGCATGAGCCGTTGCACCCAGCACAACAGATGCTTACAGTTTTCAAGGCTAGAAGTCTGAGATGCAGGTGCCAGCAGTGTTGGATTCTGGTGAGGGCCCTCTTCTGGGTTGCAGACTGCCAATTCTCATTATATCATAATGTGGGGAAGAGAGACCAGAGAGTTCTCTGGGGTCCCTCTTATAAAGGCACTACTCCCATTTAGGAGGGTTCTGCTCACATTACCTAATCATCTTCCAAGTGTCCCACCTAATACCATCACCGTGGTGGTTAGGATATCAATGTAAGAATTTTGGGGGGGGGCGGGGATACAAATATACAGACTAACACAGAAGAAAGACTGAAACCTTGATCTTCAATTCCTTATGTTTGCTATAGTAAAATTTAGAGTATCAAAAGGGATGCTAAAAATGGACATCAGTTGGCTTTAGGTCACTGCAACAATACCTATAGGTACTTCTCCTAGACACTCTTTTCTGAAACCAATGACTCCAGTTAGTCCATATCTTCAGGCTTCCTATTTGGTGCAGGAACAATAAGGCAGGGATTGGGATGAAATAAGTATTTGGGGCAATGTATCATGAGACTACTTAATAGAATCTTATATGATCGGTTACTTTAGTTGCCCTGATTTAAGGATGAGTGCATAATTCTGGGGACTTTTACAACATGAGGACAGATGTGACAGTTATATTTCCTGAGTACAAGTAGCCTTTTTTTTTTTTAAAAAAAAGCTGAGTTATCAGGTCTTTGTTCAAGAGGATATTCCTTACCATAACATGTTTCACTGTTATTAGATAACGTACCTGTCAGTAGTGTTCAGGTCTGACCACATGATTCTGACTTACCAAGACATGGATTGCGCCATATTCCCTCATAACCAATTCATCACCACACCATGCCTAGTCAGTGCCACTTTTCTTTAACATCATGACTGCTACTCTCATCTATGTCATCAGTATCTCTCCTCTTTCATAGTTGTTCTTTCAGTCGTCTTCCCCCTTATAATAAATCTGAGTGAACATTAGGGAAGTTAGGATTATAGGAATAGAGTTAGACTGATACAACAATGGAATAATTGTACAAAAGGTTGTGTGATCAGGGTCAGGTAGCCAGAGAATCGGAGAGGACATGAGCCTTCAAAAAGAACACACTATTACTGGGTGTTTCATGAGACAGCTTGGCACGAACATCAAAGGACTTCAGGAAAAGGTCTGCAATGGGCCTGGCTGGGGGCCTGAAGGGACCCTAAGAAAAAGGTCTGCAAGGGCCTGGCTGGAGCTTGGAAGGGCTTGGGAAGCCATTTTAGGGCAACACATGCAGCTAACGCATTGAGTAGAAAGATTAGTTCTTATGGGTGTGAGATAAAAGGATCAGCCTTTTTCCTCCTAGCTCCTGAGATGAGTAGGGTGTCAACTAATCCCTCTCCCACAGGAACACAAAGGATTAACTGGGTGGCATCTAGCTCCAAAGTCCATGCTCCTGTTTCCTTTGTTTTCTGTGATCCTGTTTGTGATTGATAAGTATCTTAAGAAGTAAAAGTAGGGAGGTGCCCATAGCTTAGTGAGTAGGGTGCTGGCCACATACACCGAGAGTGGCAGGTTCAAGCCCAGCCTGCTAAACAACAATGACAACCACAACCAAAAAATAGCTGGATGTTGTGGCACGCACCTGTAGTCCCAGCTACTTGGGAGGCTGAGGCAGGAGAATCACTTAAGCCCAAGAGTTTGAGGTTGCTGTGAGCTGTGACACCGTGGCACTCTACTGAGGGCGACATAGTGAGACTCTGCCTCAAAAAAAAAAAGAAAAGAAGTAAAAGTTATAAAAATAGCTAAAGGGTTATTGGGTGGGTAATCCAGAATTAGAGCAGGAGAAACCACAGGGATGATGTATGTTGTTGTTGCTGCAAATACCCAACTAATCAAGAGAAGTAATAAAAACTGAGTGCATCCAGAGTTCGAGGTCTTCACTGTCTCTCACATGAAGGGCGAAGGGTGTTGACCTCCTGGGCCCACTCTATAAATTCTACTCTGTTTCTATTCTCTTTCTTTCTTTTTCTCATTCCCTCATCACCACCGAGCATTGGGGACACTCACAGATCATGTGGGAGCTGGCTCCCTACAAATAAACATTATTACCTCTACCAGTAACTCAAGCTAAAAATGTAGCAGTCATCTTTTTTTTGAGACGGAGCCTCAAGCTATCCCCCTGAGTAGAGTGCCATGGCATCACAGCTCACAGCAACCTCCAACTCCTGGGCTCAGGCGAGTTTCCTGCCTCAGCCTCCCAAGCAACTGGGACCACAGGTGCCCACCACAACGCCCGGCCATTTTTTGGTTGCAGCCATCATTGTTGTTTGGCGGGCCCGGGCTGGGGATTCGAACCCACCACCTTAGG
>CAUYQV010182420.1:0-26539 GCA_963574575.1 Galagoides demidoff
TTTTTTGAGACAGAGCCTCAAGCTATCCCCCTGGGTAGAGTGCCATGGCATCACAGCTCACAGCAACCTCCAACTCCTGGGCTCAAGTGAGTCTCCTGCCTCAGCCTCCCAAGTAGCTGGTACCACAGGTGCCCGCCACAATGCCTGGCTATTTTTTTGTTGCAGCCATCATTGTTGTTTGGCGGGCCTGGGCTGGATTTGAACCTGCCACCTTAGGTGTATGTGGTTGGTGCCTTAGCCACTTGAGCCACAGGTGCCGAGCCAAGAGAACGTTTTAAGTTAAAATTAAATGTTAATAGATACATGATTATTCAAATTTCTCTTTCTACTTATGTCAGTTTTGATAACTACATAATTCTGATGATTTCATTTTATCTTTGTCAATATTATTGATATAAAGTACTTTAAAAATCTGTAGAATGTGTAGTGATGGCCCTTTTATTCTTGATACTGGTAATTTAAATGTTTGATTTCATTTCAATCAGTCTTGCTAGATGTATTTTAATTTTTAAAAGAACTTCAGGAAACCAATATTTGGCTTTAAGTACTGTTACCTGTATTGTCTTTTCCATATCATTAATTTCCATTTATCTTTGCTATATAGTTCTACTTAGAATTTAATTTACTTCTGGGAGGCGCTTATGGTTCAGTGGGTAGGGTGCCAGCCCCATATACCAAGGGTGGCTGGTTCGTACCCCACCCCCCTGCCAAACTCGAACAAAAAAATAGACGTGTGTTGTGGCAGGCACCTGTAGTCCCAGCTATTCAGGAGGCTGAGGCAAGAGAATTGCCCAAGCCCAAAAGCTGGAGGTTGCTATGAGCTGTGACACCATAGCACTCTACTGAGGGCGATAAAATAAGACTTTGTCTCTAATTTTTTTTTTAACAGTCAAAAGTTGGGGGTTTTGTTATTGTTTTAAGTTGAGGGTACAAAGAATTAGGTTACAATGTTTGCATGTATTTGGTAAAGTCCCTCTTATAATTGTGTCCCTCTCCCAAAAGGTGTGGCATATACCCTAACATTGTGCCCATTAAGGGGAAGCACACCCCACCCAGATCCCCCTTCTGTCCTCTCCCCACTCCATTTCCCTGCCTCCCACCATGAATTGACTTGAGTTTTTCTTATTTGGGTATACATTAGATCACCTACTGACTTCATATTAGAATTGAGTACATTGGATTCTTCCTTCTCCATTCTTGTGATGCTTTACTAAGAAGGTGTTCCATCTCCATCCAGGTTAATACAAAAATGTAAAGTCTCCATCTTCTTTAGTGGCTGAATAGTATTCCATGATATACATATACCACAGTTTGTTAATCCATATCTGGGTTGGTGGGCATTTAGGTTATTTCCACATTTTGGCAATTATAAATTGAGCTTTGATGAACAGTCTAGTGCATATGTCCTTAGGATAAAAGGATTTTTTTTTCTCTTGTGGGTTGATGCCTAGTAATGGGCTTGCAGGATCAAAAGGGAGGTCTAATTTGAGTCCTTTGAGGGTTCTTCATACTTCCTTCCAAAAAGGTTTTATTAGTTTGCAGTCCCATTAGCAGTGTAAAAGATTTAAAAAGAATGTACAAATATCAAGAACCATGATGAGGACATTAGTAGATACAGATACTGCAGATATGGAAATAAAAATGATAGAATTATAAACAACTATTTGCCAATAAATTCAACAATTGGGATAAATGGTCAAGTATCTTGAAAGACATAAGTAATGAAAATTACCATGAAAAGAAATAGAAAATCTGAATGGTATTATATTTACTGAGGAAGTTAAAATTTTAATGACTTATTCCCACCATAATTCTTACAGGTCATAATTTTTTTTAATTTTTTTTTTTTTTTTTTTAAGAGACAGAGTGTTATTTTGTCACCCTTCGTAGAATGCTGTGGCATCACAGCTTACAGCAACCTCCAGACCTTGGGTTTAGGCAATTCTCTTGCTCAGTCTCCCAAGTAGCTGGGACTGCAGGTGCCTGCCACAATGCCCGGCTCTTCTTTTTTTTGTTGCAGTTTGGCTGGGGCTGGATTTGAACCCACCACCCTCAGTATATGAGGCTGGCACCCTACTCACTGAGCCACAGGCGGTGCCCAGGTCATAATTTCTTTGCCCAACAATTCTGCCCAATGTTTTTAAAGAGATAATTGCAATTCTATAAAAACTGTTTCAGAAAACAGTGGCAAAGTAAAGGCTTCATAATTCTTTTTATTGTCCTTTTATGGCTAGCACAACATGGATACCAAAACTTTCAAAGAGAAAAGACAATAAAATTTTAGATCAATATCCCTGTGAATACACAGAAAAAGTTTTCTAACAAACATTAGTGATATGACATAGCCAATGAGTTTATCCCATGAATGTGAGCTTGATTTGCCCTTTCAGGATCAATCATTCTATTTTTACTAGAATGCCATACCAATAGGACAAGAGAACATTAAAAGGATAAAGACCTAGAAAGAAGTAAAACTACAACAATTTGCCAATGGCATGATTCTGGTGCTAAAGAATTCTGTAGTATTTACAAGAAAAATAATTAAAATGTGTATTTAGAAAGCAAATTTGGAATTCTGTCTCTGGAATGGTCATTAGCGCTATCATACAAGGTCTGACAATTAAGTTCCTAAACTTTTCTGAGAAAAAGTGCTTTGAAGGGTAAATTAGGTGTTGATATTGGAGCATAAGTTCCCAAGGGGAGTACTTTGAAGGTGACTGTAATTATATTCAGCAATGAGATAACACTTTATCTAGGATGAGTTCGCAAACTTAATTGTCTGAGCTCACATATATCTATCTCACCACCAAATGTTCGTGATGATGTGGGGCTTCTGAAATTCTTACACATTTTCTATGCAAGATTAAAGCAATACAACTACTTTGGAGAAATACTTGGAAGTTTTTTATAAAGTTAAACATACATCTCCTATGACCCAGCTATTCTACTCTTAGAATTTTTCCGAGAGAAATAAAAACATCTTTCCAGAAAGACTTAGAAAAGAATGTTTATAGCAGCCTCGTTTACAAAAGGCAAAGACTGGACACAACCCAAGAGCCCGCTGAAAGAAGACTGGTAAAGTCTCCATCTTTTTTACTGGCTGCGTTGTATGTCTAAAACATCCCTGTCTATGTGTTGGATTTGTCAATTTGCCCCCTTTGTTCTGTCCATTTTCCCTTTCTGTATTTCTGAGCTCTGCTGGTAGATGTATACAAGTTCAGGATTTTTTCTCCCAGAGAGTATGCTATCTTCGTTCAAAGGGTGTAAATGTTTTCTTCTGTTGGCAGGCAGCTACGTAATTAGTGAATGTGGTCCAGATCACGTCAGGCTTGGTTTGGTCCCAAATCCTTGGCTATGCCCTTCCAGGTAGGGTATGGTGCTAATTTGTAAAGTGTGGCCTTTTGGGACCCTGGTGAATGGGGCTCCAGCATCTCTTTGTACTGTCCCCCCTTGGGCTCCATTTTCCATTCTTTGCTCCCAGTTGTCCCCCTCTCTTAGGGATGGTAGAAAATCTTACTGTTCATTCACAACTCAGTTCTCAACTTAGGCCCTGATGCCAACCCACGTGCAGACTTCTGGGCCCTGCAGTAAAGTAGGCATCCTTGTCCTATTCCAGATCTTGTAGGAAAGCCTTTTCTCTGTTCGGTAGGATACTAATTGGGGATTTGTCATACATGGCTTTTATCATGTTGAATTCTGTTACTTATATATCCAATTTGTTGAGTTTTTATCATGAAGGATGTTTAATTTTATCAAATGCTTTTTTGGTATCATCATGACTATATGGCTTTGTCCTTCATTCTGCCAAAACGATGTGCCACATTTACTGATTGGTGTGTGTTGAACCATCCTGGCATCCCTGGGATAAATCTCACTTGATCATGGTGAGTGATTTTTTTTTTTAAGTGTGTTGCTGAATTCAGTTTGCTGGTATTTTATTGAGGAGTTTTTCATCTGTTTACCAGAAATATTGGACTGTAGTTTTTTTGGTTATGGCTTTGTCTGGTTTGGGTATCAGTTGATACTAGCCTTGTAAAATGAGTTTAAAAGTATTGCCTCCTCAATTTTTTGAAATAGCTTAAGTGGGATTGGTGCTATTATAGGGAAGAGCTTGGTAGAATTCATCACAGAAGCCATTGAGTTTGGGGTTTTTCTTTGAGAGACTTTCTATTACCTCTATCTTGTTACTTTTATTGGTCTATTCAGACTTTGGATTCTTTCATAGTTGAATCTTGGTAGGTGGCATATGTGCAGGAATTTGTCCATTTCTTTCAAGTCTTTCATTTCCTGTGTTATCAGTTGTAATGTCTTTTTCAGCTCCAATTTTATGTGTGTCTTTTCTCAGTCTGCTAAATGGTTGCCCATTTTGTATATATTTTCAAAAAACCAAGTTTTCATTTTGTTAATGTTATAATTTTTTGTCTCAATTTTATTAGCTTCTACCCTGATCTTTATTATTCCTTTTCTTAATTTTGTATTTGGTTTGCTCTTGTTTTTTTTTTTTGTTCTTTAAGATGCATCATTAGGTTATTTGAAGATTTTCTACCTTTTTGATGTAGCTGTTTAATTGCTATAAACTTCCCTCTTAGGACTTTTGCTGTAATCCATAGGTTTTGGTATTCTGTATTTGTTTAAAGAAATTTTTGAATTTTCTTCTTAATTTCTTGACTTAGTAGTGGCTGATTTGATTATTACACATATACTTATATCAAATATCACATATACCCCCATGGATATGGACAACTAATATATATGTGCATATATAGTAATTAAAAATAAAAAATTATTAAAAGCACATCGTCCTTGACTATTATTTCATAGCTAAATCCCACACTGAAAACTCAATGGGAAATAACAGCGAATTAAATCTTATTTCTTGTGTATCTCATCTCAGAGATTTAAGTCTAGTAAACTACTTAAATTCCTTGAAGATGCATGCACACCTTGTAAATCATATACTTTAATGTATTTTGGTCTTTCTCTATTTTTTCCATAAATTTTTCTTTTATTTTTTTTGCTTTCTCTGCAATTTTATTATTATTACTTTTTAAGGTAAAATCCCTCTAATAATTATGTCATGTCTCCAAGAGGTGTGCCATATACAATGACTCCCATCCCCCTCTCTGCTCCCCTCTCTGCTTCCCTCTCTGCTCCCCATCCCCCCTTGTATTAGATCTTCTACTGCCTTCATATTAGAATTGAGTACATTGGATTCTTGCTTCTCTATCCTTGTGATGCTTTATTAAGCAGAATGTGTTCCACTTCCATCCAGGCTAATTCAAAAGATGTAAAGTCTCCATCTTTTTTTTTCTATACTACAGTTGTTAATCCAGTCCTGGGTTGGTGGGCATTTAGGTTGTTTGTGGTGAACAATTTAGTACAAATGTCCTTTATGATAAAAGAATTATTTTTTTCTTGTGGGTAGATGCCTAGTAATGGGATTACAGGATCAAAGGGAAGGTCTAATTTGAGTTCCTGAGGTTTCTCCATACTTCCTTCCAAAAAGGTTGTACTAGTTTGCTGACCCACCAGCAGTGTAAAAGTGTTTGGTTCTCTCCACATCTACTCCCACATCTGCAGCTTAGAGACTTTGTGATGTGGGCATTTCTCACTGGGGTTAGGTATATCTCAGGGTGGTTTTGATTTGCATTTCTCTGATTGGGGATGATGTCCATAAATTTTTCTAAAATTGAAGCATTTCCAAAGAATGACCATGAAAATCATTTTCATGATAATTATTGTATCCCTTCTGAAATTTGGTTTATTTATGAAGATACAGGTTAAGGTAGAGGTTTACTGGTTAAATTGCATATGAAGGTATAACTCCTCTATGATTTTATTAAATACTAAAAATACTAAAATGGGTTAAGTTCATATTCCTTATAGCCTTAGCTGTAATGGTGCTAGGAATGTAATGTTGAATGTTTAGCTCATTGTTTTCCCTTTATAGAGATGAATGATAAAGGTGTGAAGGTTGGGGCCCAGATAGGGGCTGGGAGATAGCATTTTGAGGGAAGTGGGGGAAAAGTTGCAGCAAGGTAGAGAGGGGGGATATTTTGCTTTCAATGGGATGTTTGACAATGTCTAGAGACATTTCTGGCTGTCAAAACTGAGAGGAGAGTACTATTGACAGTGAGCAGAGGCACAGGACAATCCCTGCAGCTAGGAATTATTTGGCCTTAAATATTAATAGTTGCTAAGTCCTAGAAATCTTTTTGTTATGATCTTGAATTCAAATCTAAGATGTGTTCCCTTAATACTCATGTGATCTTGCTAACGTTGAAATGGGACTTACATTCACTTTCAGTGTTGTGAGCCTTAGCTGTAAGAAATAAGAAGCTATAATGGTGCTAGGAATGTAATACACTTTTAATAATTGTTAGCTTTTATTATTACTACTGTTGCTTTGACTTAATTTTGGGGGGTTTCTTTTACAATTTCAGATTAACATAAGGGTACATATGATTGAGTTACATTGTTTGCCTCTGTTAGGTAACATCCAGGTGAATTGCATTAATTTTACATTTATGTAAGAGGCTCTTTAATGCTCAGTTTGTAAGTATTTCGACTTTGGAGGGGAGTGAAAACTATGTGAAAAAGTTACTAGCTTGGGTTTGGCAGTTTCCCCTGGTGTTTTATCTTGGGACATAGAGACCCAAAGGCTACAACGAATGTTGCCTTAAGGGTCTCGTGGAAAAGCGATGTCATAGAGAATAAGCACACTTATTGAAATTGTGTTTTAGGTAAAGGTGACCATCTGCTCACTCAGGCAAAATGGCAAGCTTCTTTATTTGTGGTTGGTTTATATGGGGAATTTTGTACATGCGCACTATACAGCAATGACCTCATTGATCCAATTAAACATCATGTGACTATCTCATGATTAGCTCCTAGTAATCTGATAATCTACTCAACATATACCTTTTAACATAGCCCTTTCAACATAACCCAATTTAACATAACTTAATGGAGAACATGTTGTTAGCCATTACTTTGTTCTTATCCGATGAAGCCTGAGGCTAGGGAGGAACAAGGTAGATTGGTCAGCCCTTGCTGACCTTGCCATTTGGAGCCTGTTACTTCGGATCTTTAAACAAGGCATAAAGAAACTTCTTGGGCATACAGGAATTTGTGTGCAAACCTCTGCTCCCATGTAGGCCTTAAGTCAGGAGGTTTTTGCTGGAACCTTTTATAAGGAATTTTCAGGCTGGACTGCTCAAAAGCCTTTCACGAGCCCAAGTTTCATCTGTGCCATTAGATACCTGTATGCATTGGATAAATTCCTCTTCTCTTGAGGTCCTCTAGCACATTTCCATTCCTGGACCTGTCAGCAAGGGACCTTCATCACTTACCACAGATCAGGAAAGTTTTTACTGATGGGTACCTGGTGAGTTTTCCAAAGGGCTTTTTCATTGGCCTTATAAAGTCAAACTTAATTCCTTAACACAGTCTGGAAATACTATTCCAGCCAAAACCTTGGTCATTTTAGGCTTACAGCCAACCTGGACAAGTGGGATTCTGCCTCAGTTTCTTACGAGTATGCCTGCACAAAGTCTTTTCACTGCTCTCTCTCAAATGGCTTTTTTGGCCAGAGGCATATAGGCGTTTCACCTATAAATGACAGTATGTGGAATTATATGTTGAATACATGTGGGCTTAGTATGAAGCAGAAATCATGGGCAACTTTGTTGGCCACGTTGAAAGAGTTAACTAGATACATGTTTTAATATCTAATATTTTGCCAGCAGTTCTATCTCCAAAACAGTTGCATCAATAATTGGACCCTTTGCCGATGGTGAGAAATGGGGCATTTAAAATCATACAGTTTAAAATATACACATTTTGGAATATATAAAATATTATCTGTTCTAAAGTTCCCTGGCAGGGGACACAAATGCTGGTTGGCATATAAGATGGAGCTCTTATCTTGTGGATAAAGGACAACCCAAATCCTGGGCAGTGTGCTGTTAGTGCAGGAGACAGTCAATAAATATCCAGTAAGTTTGCTTTGTTTATTTGCAGGGTTTTCTTATAGAAAATGGGCTCAAGTTTTAAAGTAAAACTTTAGTGTCTGCTAATTAACTGAGCCACCCAACAGGAGGCATTCCTCCCTTCATCAGGTGTCAGGCTGCAAGTTGGGTGTGTTATTGTAAGTTAAACAGGCTAGTGGGAGAGGTGGACATCAATTTGATAATTATATAAACATGCAATTTCACGCTGGAAGAAGTGCTATGGAGAAAAACGTAAGGATTTCAGCACAAGCAGCTCTGAATAATTTTAATAACTCCAAAAGACAGTTTTGCACTATTTTCTTTATTTACTTATTTTCTTCATTCACTTGAGAAAACTTAAAAAAATATATATACTCCAGTTACTTTTCTGGCATTATGCTCACTCCTGGGGGAAAAAGTGTAAACAAACTCCTTCTATCTCTAGGGGACTTACGTTTTAGGTATTTGAGTGACCAAATGTTTTAAAGAAATAGATAAAACATTGCCACTTCTCTCTCAAAATCACAAATAAGGGGAAAAAAGAAAATTAAGCAAGCAAGTTAATCTGTAGGTTAAATTAAATCACCCAGGTAGTATTAGTGCTGCCAGTACACGCTGACCTTTGGGACAACACATGAACAAACCTGCCGTGATGTTCAGCATTTGCAGGGAGAAGGGAGAGACCTCACTGATGTCAGAAGGTAATGATCTTGATGATTGAAAAAGGAGAAAATACAGAGAAGCATGTTAGCAGACACTGCTGATTGCATTCTAGTGTCCCAGAGGGCAGGGGACCACTCTGGCTACAAGACTTACCTTTTGTCATCTGTTTCTAAAATGAATCCTGTTTGTTTAAATGTTCACAAAGCATATAATTTCCTTCTTCTCTAGTAAATACTACATTTTAGGCCTGCTATTTTGAAAAATATGTTTTTATAACTGATCATTTAAAATTTTAAGGCTTAATGCTTCTGTATAATGAGCCCATTGCGTATATTGTGGTTCTAATAATCATATGAAATTTTAATGACTACAAAATAACAGTCTTATTAATTTTAAATTAAATGTACACAACCAGAAGAGAGACGTTACCTACCAAATGTAAACATAGTAACGTAGTTGTATTTAACCTCATATTAACCTGAAATAAACAAAAATAAACATACTTTCACTTTTGAAAATAAATTTAAGTGCCACTATCAGTAACTCAGGAAAGTGAATTCGTTTTTATAAAAGTGATACTACTCCTTTGGATGTTTGTAAGTGTAAATACTTTTTCTCAAAGAATAAAAATAGCAGATGGTTTGAGAGTGTGTCATGCACTTAATATGAATTATTTAATTTAATCTTTATTCAGTAGTGAGGCGGGCCTGGTATTATGTTTAATTTAAAGATGTAGAAAAAAGTTTCAGGGAGGGTAAGTGATGAGCTCAAAATTATTTGTCTTGTAAGAGTTGATAACAGGATTTAAATCTGAGTGCCTAGAATCTCATGGTCTTCTCCACTGTCCTAGCTTCATTATTTAGTTTCATTTCTGATTAATTTACAGTTTATTTGGTGGTTCATCAAAGCTGGAAACTTTCTTGGTGAATACATTATTGCGGAAACATTGGCTTTGTCATTAATAATAAGCAAATTGTTAGTAACGAAAGCCGAACGCCTTAGTCTGAAAGGCAGGAAACTGGGGTGTGCTGGGGCAGGGGCCTGCTGGCCCATGAGAGAGCCAATTGTTGGGAGCTGACCAGCGCACCACCGAGGGTAACTAATCAGCAAAGAGAAAAATCCAAGACCCAGGTAGGGGAAGTAGGGCCCAGCACCTTTTATTGCTTCAAGTAAATCTTAACGCTTCTTTGATTATTCACATACGGGTAAAGATTTAACACTTGAGAGAGGTTTAAAACCCCTTTCCACTTTTATATTTGGTCTAATGGAAAGCTACAAGCAAGTGCCCCATCCAATACCAAAATACAACAACCGCCCATGTTTCACAGAATTAGTTCACTTTCAAACATTCATTTTTACATATTTCACTTTCATTTTATGCTGGACGTCTAGAAGACTATCATCTAAGTCTTCTTACTGACAAACCAGCATAAATCAACATATTTTCTAAGTTTTAACAAAGTTGCTGGTAAAAACCTCTTTCTATATATCTCTCATGTAGATTCTGAGTGTGTGTATCTCTATATTTAAGTATAGAATGAACTCAACTCTACAAACAAGATCGCCCAATGCACACCAGCAAGACAGATAATGTTTTGAGATATTATCATTTTTCTTCTCTTAAACAATCTAATAAAGTGAGTTCCTTAAAAGAAGCCAGAGGAAACATTGAATTTTACATTGTTGACTATCTTAAATTATAGGCGTACTTTGAAGATATTGCAGGCTTGGTTCGGGGACACTGTCATAGAACAAATACAGCAATAAAGCATGTAATGCACAATTGTGGTTTTCTAGTGTAGGTAGAAGTTATGTTTATACACTACCACAGCCTATTAAGTGTGTAAGAGCATTATTTCTAAAAAACAGCATACATAACAATTAAAAAGTACTTTATTGCTAAAAAATACAAACAGTCATCTGAGCCTTCCGTGAGTTTGCTAGTGGAGGGTCTTGACCTGATCTTGATGGCTGCTGGCTGATTGGGGTGGTGTTTGCTGAAGATCAGGATGGGTGTGGCAATCTCTTAAGACTACGTTGACTTGTCCTTTTCATGAGATTTGTTGTGCGTGAGGCAGTTTAATAGCATTTTATCCACAGAACATTTTCCAAAATTGGAATTACTCCTCTCCAATCCCACTGCTGCTTTCTGATTTAGGTCCGTGTAATACATGCATTCAGAGTCCTGTGCTGCCGTCTCAACAATGTTGACAGCACCTTCACTAGGAGTAGATGCCATTTCAAAAAACCATTTTCTTTGCTCGTAAGAAGCAACTCCTCATCTACTCAAATCCTGTGAGACTGAAGCAAGGTAGTCACGTCTTCAGACTCTACCTCTAATTCTTGTTCTTATTATTTCTACCACATCTGTATTTATTTCTTCCCCTGAAGTCTTGAGCTCCTCAAAGTCCTCCATAGGAACTGGAGTAACTTCCTCCAAACTCCTATGCATGTTGATATTTTGGCCCCCTTCAGTGAATCATGAATATTCTTAATGGCATCTAGAATAGTGAATCTTTTCCAAAAGAGTTTCAATTTACCTTGCCTGGATCTATCAGAGGAATCACTATCTGTGACAGCTGGAATTACAAAATGTATTTCTTAAATAATAAAACTTGAGGGATGGTGCCTGTGGCTCAGTGGGTGGGGCTCTGGCCCCATATATCAAGGGTGGCGGGTTCAAACCCGGCCCCGGCCAAACTGCAACAACAACAAAATAACTGGGTGTTGTGGCAGGAGCCTGTCGTCCCAGCTACTCAGGAGGCTGAGGTAAGGGAGTTGCCGAAGCCCAAGAGCTGGAGGTTGCTCTGAGCTGGGATGCCACAGCACTCTGCCGAGGGTGACAAAGTGAGACTTTGTCTCTTTAAAAAAAAAAATTATAATGATAAAACATGAAAGTCACAATAACACTCCTTGATCTGTGGACGGCAGAATGAATGTTGTGAGAGCAGCATGAAAACAACATTCATCTTCTTGTACATCTCCGTTACAGGTGACCAGGTACCTCGTCAGGGAGCAGTAATTAGAGAGGAATGTACCTTTCTGAGCATTAGGTTTTAACAGTAGGCTTACAATATTCAACAAACCATGTGTAAACAGATGTGCTATCATCCAGGCTTTGTATTTCCATTTATAGAGCGTAAGCAGAGTAGATCTAGATAATTGTGAAGGACCCTGGATTCTAGAAGGGTAAATGAGCTTGGGCTTTCACTTGAAATAACCCAGCTGTATTAGCACTAAATTAGTCAGCCTGTCCTCTGAAGCTTTGAGGCCGGACCTTAATTGTCCTCTGGTTATGAAAGTCCTACATGCCATCATCTTCCAATAGAAGGCTGTTTCATCTACAGAGCAAATCTGGGGTTTAGTGTAGCCACCTTCATCAAGTAACCTAGCTAGATGTTACAGATAACTGCTACGGCTTCTACATTCGTGCTTGCGACTTCACCTTGTACTTTATACTCTGGAGATGCCTTCTTTCCTTAAACTTCATGAACCAACCTCTGCAAGATTCCAACTTTTTTTCCTGTGTGTTCATCAACTCTCTAAAAGAGTCAAGGATTTTCTCTGAATTAGGCTTTGGCTGAAGGCCACTAAAACCGTCTCCTTATTAGCAATGAGACTGTTTCTCTTTCTTACCATTCGTGTGTTCACTGGAGTAACATTTTTAATTTCCGTCAAGAACTTTTCCTTTGTGTTTAAACTTGACCGGCGCACAGAGACCTAGCTCTGGGCCTGTCTTGGCTTTCAACGTGCTTTTCTCACTAAGCTTAATCATTTCTAGCTTTTGATTTAAAGCAAGAGACATGGGACTCTTCCTTTCACTGGAACACTTAGAGGCCGTTGTACTGATTTAAATATTATGTCTCAGGGACCAGGGATGCCTGAGGAGCAGCCGTGACATGGCGGGGAGCAGTCAGGAGGCTACGTTCTTGGTCTCACACAGGCCTGGAATCGTAATAGGAACTTCAAAGATCACTGCTCATAAATCACTATGACCGATGTAATAATAGTGAAAAACGTTTGAAATACTATGAGCATTATCAAAATGTTACACAGAAATACTTAAGCACATGGTGGTAGAGGAATAATGCTGGTAGACCTGCTGGACGCAGGGTTGCTAGAAAAAAAACAAAACAAAAACCAGTATCTATAAATAGAGTAAAGCAGGATGTGCCTGTACTGACCGAGGGCCCCAAGGGCACTATCTTTCAAATGAATGCATGACAGTGTTTGTATAAATTTATTTTAGAAAGGAGTGGGTACTTGAAATACCTGTAATCCCAGGGAATTGGGAGGCTGAACCAGGAAGAACACTGAACTCAGGAGTTGGAGTCCAGTCTGGGCAACATGGCAAAGGGGAAGCCATAGAGGGAAGGTGCTATTGGAACTAGTCTTTGGAGGATGAGTGCTGCTTTGACAGTGAAGGATGAAAGCCAGGTCTAAGGAAGCCTTTGCAGGCATAGGGAAGAAGGTAAAACTGTTAGAGAATTACAGAAGATAATTGTGGTAATGAGCTTCAACAGGGGAAGATTACCTTTTTCAAATTGACATATTCAAACAATATCAATTTTGGATGAAATTGAGAGTAATATGTGGTTCAGAATTCAACTTGAGAAATTCTCAGAGAGCTTGTCAGGAACATAAATATGGAAATTTTAAGGAAAACACAGAAAACTTGGAAGAAGATGAAGACATTGAAGACAAGAAGGTGTTCAGAAAAATAAGCAAGAAACATGTAGATGCAACACAGTGTAGGTTTAGACAGCTGGGTGTGTATCTCCTTCTTGGGGAGTGGGCCCAATCCTATGACAGGCACGACCTTCCTCAGTCCTCCGACCCTAACACTGTGCTCCAGAGCGTGAGATGTTGTCTCACACGCAGTCAAGGTCAGAACCTGAAGAGCACTTCAGTTCTGAACGAGTGGAGAGCCTCAGTTCCGCTGTAGAACATGACTATGTGTTTCTTAACAGCTTGAACTAAGAAAGTTCTATTTCTGATAGGACTGGGTCACAGTAGAGATGATTATAAGATACACTAAAATCAGCTCCGAAAACTGCCTTTTAGATAAATGCTTGTGAAATGAGGGGGCTTTAAGCTTTATTTGGTGTCTGAACAGTGTAAGCTCTCAAAACTATAATCTTCAGGAAACGATTTCAATGAAGGAAAAACCTTCTTAAATACGGATCTACTAATAACTACTGTACTAAAAACACAGCTACACAATCTTGCCTTTTCTTTCTCTAGGGCTTAAGCTTTCCTTGTGGTTAATCATGTGAAAAACAGAACGAGAGCCTCTACTGTCAACTTGCGTTGATTACCATCTGCCATGAATGGTAACCCGGGCTCTCCTCTCTGTCGGGTATTTTTGTTGTGTTCTTGTTGCTATTTTAGAAAGAATCTGCAATCACTTATTCTGCGTGGCTCACCCAGTTCTTGAAGAGAGACAACACTTGAAAACATAATGGCCAGATGATCTCAGGACGCAAGAATCCTTCAGATGTTTGCCGAGAACTGTTGAAAGATGCTTCAGTTTGACAAAAGCAGGAAATGTTAATTTTCAGCTCTTTTATAAATAGAGGGATAATCTTTAAAGGGAAAACTGTTGTCACAGCAAATGTACACTTGAGTGATTCAAACCTAATTAGTGGTTATATGATTCACTTTGAATATATTTACTGTAACAACTGGTAAACTGCTTTTCAAATTCAGCTGTTGTATAGACTCCACTTTTTTAAACAAAACAGCTCAGAAAATTTATTTTCCTTTTCTCTAAAAGACACCCCTTTGTCCTTGAGATATGTGCTGCCTGTAACTAGTTACTGGCCCTCTCCACTCTCCAAAAATCTGCAAAATTTCTGATCTATTTACTTGAAGAAAACCTATTAGCATCATCCATTTGTTCTCTGTAGCAGACGAATGTGAGTATTCTACGCTGTAAGTATATGTTAACTAAAGAATAATTATGAAAAGTAAAATCATATTGCTCAATTCTATCCTAAAAGGCGTTTAAGACAATTGATGTATGGTAATTCTTTGCCATACCTCCTTGTTTTGTGAATACTTGACTGGGTATGACCAAGAAAAGAGAAATTCAAGTAGAATGTGGTTTAGCAACTCGTCCTGCAGGTAATTTATAACACGGCTAACTGAAGCAAACCTTTATATGAAGCTGACATGATGTATCTCTTCAATATAGCACAAACTTCTTTGGGGGAAGTAATTCTGAAAGCTAAATATTTTAAAAATCAGGTAATGTATCCTTCAAATAAGCAGAAAAGGGCGGGAAATTCTTCCCCTTTACCTTACATGCTTTCAAAACTGCTAATAAAAATAGCAAGTTGGTGGTGATATTTTGGAAACGGTAAGGAAGAAAATGCTCATGGAATTCTACCATTCATAGTGTTTAAGTGTTTACTTTCCAAAATGTCCCGTCTCTGCTTGTGGAATTAAAAATAAGCGGGTCTGCACAATTTTGTAGGTTGCTTTGAGAACACTTCTTTTCCAAGCATCTCCTTTGATTCCCGCACACCTCAATGGGCTCTTTGAAAACCTGGTTCCTCATTCCAGAGATGACATGGATCCACAAAGAGAGCAGCCTGTGTCACAGACACACCGGCATGCATTTTCCGAGGAACGTGAGCTGCTTCTCGAAAACAGTACCTTGGCCTACTGATTTGTGAAGGACAACTATTACCAATAAACATAAACTTTAACGCAAGTTTGGAGGGATCGTGGCGGGAAGGAAAGCTCCTGGAAGGTGCATTAGGTAGTAGGGACAGTCCTTGAGAGATGGCTCAAAGCCAGAATCACAGTGAGGAGTTCGCTGGGTCAGAAAGGTTTCACCTCTACTCCTGTGTTGCTTAAATTGTTATTTAACCGAGTGATAGTACTGAGGAACCTCAAGTGACTTGGCTCTGTCAGTTGGGTTTAAGTAAGCATGAATGAGGGTAAACTCTTGATTTTGGCATCTAGAAAGCCTGTTAGGTTTAGACAGGAAAGTAAAGCAAACCAAAGAAACCTTGCTTTTTGGCTGCAAATAATTCTGCCCTAATGAGGTCAGCCGTATGGCTTTGTATTCTTTGTGAACTGTAGCTGAGGAAGGAAAAAAGGATCACACTGACTGCAAAGAGAAAATGACTTTACATAGTGGGTGGATAATGTGCTGTGAGGTCAGAGTCTTAAAGACTGTGGTTGGAATCTTTTTTTTTTTTTTAATTTTTATAAGGCTGAATGATTTTATTACCACTAATAACCCTTGTGGCTCTGAAAGCTTAAATAATCTGGGTAATCAAAATTTATGCTTTAGGATGGAAGATGATTATCTGCAGATGAGAGAAAGGAAATTCTTCTTTTCCCAGTCCGCTCTGTTAGCTACACTGTGGGCAAATGACTGCGTGGAGCATTTGGCTGGCGATTCTGCGGTGGAGGCCGGGAGTTCCTCCCTTGAAAGATCACTGTTTGGTGGCTGTGGGCAAAGGGTTAGGCGGTGACTGAGTAATCTGAAACTTTACTCAGGGAAAAAGGACCCCATGGGCAGACTGCAGGGGAGAGGGAGAGCAATGGAGATGTTTGTCCTCCTCTTTGAGGAGTTCATTACTCAGACTGTTGAGTTTTATTTTTTTCATAAGATTATTTTAAACTAAAACAGCTGTTTATAATGAAGATTTATTTGCTCCACTGTACAAGGGTCCTCCTATTCTTGAGAGTCTTCCTCAAGTTAAGATGGCTGATTTTGAGTATTTTAAATAAGGAGTGGGAAGGAACGTGATTAAAAGTTTGCCAGCTAAATCTAGATTTATGGAAGATAGAGGAGTTTTTGTCATCCTGAAAAAGTGAATAAATTCTATTTGTAGATTTCTGTCCAAATAGTTAAACATAGTCAGAGCAGAGCTAACTAATTAAAGACTGTAAATTTTCTCTAAAATTGTTAATGAAAGAAACATGTTTTACTTTTTTCTAAATCTTATTAATCCTAAGGGTGGTGAGAAAACTTAAACTCATGCAGTCACTCCCTATCCTTCCATGGTGAACTTGTATCCTAGTGGTCTCACACAGCTTAGAAGAGCAATCTCTAAAAAACTCTCATCTAGTATTCTACTAGCATATATATTATAAAACATACAAAAGTAGAAATACAGAGACATATATAATTTTTTAAAAGCATTTTAGAATTTAAATATGAATGGACTAAGCCTTTGTCGTTATTTATAAAGTTATCGGTGAACACATGATTGAATTCACTTTTTACTGGTTTTAGAAGTCTGGGTTATATATCAGTGATTCAAATATTGGATCCTGAGTCCAATTTTTTTGTATCGTATAAATGTAAGGGGTAAAAACATGATTTTGCTACAGGGGTATATTGTATAGTGGTTAGTCTGGGCTTTGAGGATAACCATCATCTGAATAGTGTACGTTGTGCCCAGTAAGTAACTTTTCATGCCTCACCTTTCTCCTGCCTTCCCACACTTCTGAGGCTTCAGTGACTGTTATTCTACATTCTATGTCCATATGTGCATAATATTTAGCTTGTACTTATAGGTGAGTAGATGCAGTATTTGACTGCTTTCTAGCTTTTTTGCTTCAGATAACAGCTTCCAGTTCCATTCCTGTTGGTGGAAAGATGTGATTTTCTTTATTGCTAAACAGTGTTCCGTTTATATGTATGTGTGTGCGTCTGTGTATGCATGCCATGTTTTCTTTATCCAGTCGTCATTGGTCATTGATGGAAACTTAGATTGATACTGATCTTTGCTAAACATACAAGTGCAAGATTTTTTTTATATAATGACTTTTTTTTCCTTTGTGTATACACCAAGTAATGAGATTGCCGGCTTGAATGGTAGTCCTATTTTTAGTTCTTTGAGAAATCTCCATACTGTATGGAAATTTCAACTGTATCAAACTGTATGGAACTCTCCATACTGTTTTCCAGAAAGGTGGTATTAATTCACCTTCCCACCAACAGTGTATAAGCATTCTTTTCTCATCCTCGTGAACATCTATGTGTGTGTGTGTGTATTTATTTTTTAATGATAGCCATTCTGAATGGTGTAAGATCTCATTGTGGTTTTTGACTTAATATTTCTCTGATTAGTAACACTGAACATTTTTTCATATGCTAATAGGCCATTTATGTTCTCTTTTGAAAAATATCTATTCATGGCTACTTTTTAATGGGGTTATATGGGTTGGTCTGGAGTTATTTGAATTTCTTTGTAAATTCTTTATCATACCTTGTCAGATGTGTAATTTGCAAATATTTTTTCCCATTCTGCAGCTTGTCCGTTCATTCTGTTGGTGATAATGATTTGGCTGTGCAGACCCTTTTAGTTTAATCCTAACTGCTCAATTTTGTTTTGGTTGCTTGTACTTTTGAGGTCTTAGTCATGGATTTTTTGCTTAGCCCAGAAGAGTTTTCTTTAGGTTTTCTCCTAGTATTTTCATATTATAGTTTCGGGTCTTAAATTTAAGTCTTTGATCCATCTTGCATTGATTCTTGCATATGGGGAGTGATAGGGTGTCCATTTTTATTCTCCTACATAAGACAGTCCAATTTTTCCAGCACCATTTATTGAAAAGGATATCCTTTCCTCAGTGTGCTTGTCAATTCTATCAAAGATCAGTTGGCTATAAATATGTGGCTTTACTTCTAAGGTCTTTATTTATAGCCTTGTAACATAATATAACTTGAGGTCACGTAATGGGATGCCTTAAGCTTTGTTCTTTTTGCTTAAGATTTCTTTGGCTACCAGGGTTCTTTTTATGGTCTATAAATTTTAGGATTATTTTTTTCTAATTCTGTGAAAAATAACGTTGGTATTTTGATAGGTACTGCATTGAACCTATAATTTGTTTGGGATAGTTGAGTCATTTTAATGATATTCTTCCAGTTTGAGCTTTTTTTCCCATTTGTTCATATCATTTACAGTTTCTTTCATTAGTGTTTTATAGTTTTCCTTGTAGAGATTTTTTACCTCCTTAGTTAACTTTGTTTCTAGGTATTTTATTTTGTTTTTGTAGTTATTGTAAATAGGATTGCTTTCTTGATTTGGGTCTTAGCTTGTTATTAGTGGGTAGAGATGCTATTGACTTTGTATATTGATTTTGTCTCCTACAACTTGAATTCGTTTATCAAATGTAAGTTCACCATATGCAAACCAATAAATGTAATTGATCACATAAATATAATTAAGGACAAAAATCATGTGATCATCTCAATAGATGCAGAAAAAGCCATTGATAAAATTCAGCACCCCTTCATAATAAAAATCTTTGATAAACATAGAAGGAACATACCTTAAAATAATAAAGGTCACGTGTGACAAAGTTACAGCCAACATCATACTGAATTAGGAAAGTTGAAAACAACCCCCCTAAGACTTGGAACAAGATAAGGATGACCCCTTTCATGATTCTATTCTACATAGTACTAGAAGTCCTAGCCTGATTTATCAAGCAAGAGAGAGAAAGAAAAGAGAACTAAATTGGAAAAGAGGAAGCCAAATTAGCCCTGTTTGCTGACAATGTTTTGACATTTGATTTTAATGGAATCCAAGTTGAAAAGGATATCTAATAAAGATAAGTAGATTCAAATGGATGAAGTGCACACTTGACTCCATTTGTGAAATTATAAGATTTTTTTCATATGCAGCATTAGAAATGTTTCATTGAAATTCATCTGTGTATTTTCATGTTCCGTGATATCAGTGAGCTTGTGGTTCTTAAGTATTCATACTAAGGTGTTCCTTTGTTGCATTTTTAACTAAAGCCTTCAAAATCTAGTGAAAATCTCTGCGTGGACAATTTTACACTGCTAGAAAATATTATTTCTAAGTTTTTAAAGTGTATAGATGGGGACTTTTAAATAGAAAATATGCTCACTTAATTTTGGTAGCGAAGTTAGATGTTTCCATCCATCTGTTCAAAATGCTTTCTCCATAGCTTAAAAATTCTTTCAGAATATAGTCTTTTTTAAAAACTTATTTTTAAAATCTCACCTCTACCTTGTGACCTTGTGGGAACAAATGAGGGTAGTTGTTTGAGAACTGACTCCACTCCTCACTAGCTGAGTGACCTTAACAAATTAATTTGCCTAAAACTCAGTTCTCTTCCCCAACATAAGCATAAAAGTCTTACCTTTCAGAGTGGTCTGAGGCTCAAAGATAAGGTAGGTAAAGTGCTTAGCAAACCATCTAGGAGTTCAATGGTGGCTTTTGATTGGTTCTCTCCTATTCCACTTCTGGGTGGGGCTGACCCTTGTGGGTATCAGGAAGGGACTAGAGAACCAATCAGGTGGCCAGCTACATGACTGGTTCAGACGCAGGCCAGCAGAAGGAAGACATTTATAATCCCCAAAAGTTTCTTATAGGCAGTTATGCCAGCAGGTGGAAGACAAGACTTAGTATGGATGAATTCCATGGGTCACTATGAAAGTTTTGTGACACTGTGTTATGGTCTGTTATTTCACTTCAAGAAACACAGCCCACAGCATCTTCTCTAATTCTCCCATGCAAATTTCAACTTGGCTTGGCTCATCAACATTGCCAGAAGGACTTCATTTCCTTCTGTCCTCATGGGTTTTGTTTCTTGATTTTCCTGTCTCAAAACTTTCTTAACGATCCATTTGTTACCTACGTTTGTTTTGACCAAAGTCAGGAAAATAGGTGTGTACCATAACCCAGTCTCTATCACATATCCTCAAAGTAGCCTTTTTATGCATATTTAACTTCTTTCCCTCAGGACATCATCCTTATAAGAGAAATCAGTGGTAATCTTCTTCATAGAACTTCCAAGATAGTATTTATGCCACAGTAGATCACTACGGCTTTGCTGTGGTTGGTTGTTCTACTTGCACCTTGTTCTCTCACTGGGATACATTAGTATGTGGAGACGATGTCTTTGGTAGGACAACTACAGAAGCTACATATATACCCGTGTGGACATCACATAACTATTCCTGAGTAAGTCACTGTATTCATGGATACCTTATGACAAAAAGTGTTTGGCAGAAGAATGTTTGACAGTGCACAGGTTCTGGCCCTTCCCTTCCCTGTGGCCTCAGTGCCTTGTACTTTTGTGCTTTAATTCATTGACTTCACACATCTAATCCTACTTGCTAAACCTGAAAAATATGCTTCCTCTCTCCAATTTGCATTCCAAATTCTCTTTTTGCAAAACTGTCCACTTAATCATCACTATCATTTATTATTATTGGCTGCAGTCTTACCATTCCAGTTTTCTTCCTTTGGGTTAAAGTATGGACTATGAGTCAGCATATCAGAGCTTGAGAGTTTTCTTGGGGGAATAAAAAAGGAAGAATACTTTTAGAATTTATGCTATTTTCTGGAGAAAACGGAGCTTCTGGGGAAGGCCAATAGGGCATGGCTAAAGTGGCTCCATTCAAATATAGTCTGCTTATGGAAGCAGGACCATCTAAGGTTCACAGTCTGGCTGTCAGGAGTGGGTTTCACTTTTCTCCTCGCTCCTCTGCTCCACAGTCTCTTCCTACGTCTGCCAGCAGGCAGGAGCTGAAACTAGCTGAGCTGTACCATGATTCACTGTGGCTTGGAGCTTCCCAACCCTGTGGCCTGGCCTGGCTTTGAGAGCACAGCCTTCCTGTATAGGGAGAGGTGCTGCACAAGTACATTGCAGCTGGGATTCACACTGTACTCTCTTCTGTTTTGTTCAAGTGGCTTAAGATAAATTCTTAAGTCTCCCTCCATGTTTCCTGGCAACATGATCCAATCCTGGGTTAGGAGATCTGCCCTGCAGGCCTGTCCCAGGTCCCTTCAAATCGATCCCTGACCATGCCAGAGAGAAGTGTGCTGGTCCAGAGTTGTCTATAGGGTGCTCAAGCAGACTTGGTGTCCCTCTGCTTCAGGGTGTGTCTTGCTCCATTCAAGATGCTGGACAAGTGATACCAGGGAGGGCTGGTGAGCAGGAGTTCACAGTGTGAACACCCCTTAGTCAACTACAGGATTTTAAGAGGAAAGGTTTGAGCCACTCTGCCTGGTAGCCTTGGCATGATGGTTCATTTGTCTCTCTTGGCAGTCATGGGCAGAAGGTGGGGAAGAGAAGAAAAGATTATGGTGGAGGAAAGTTAGCGCTCTGGTCGTTTCTGTCTCGTTCCTTGGAAGGCAGGCTGACCTATGTTTGTGCGTGCATTTACGTTTTCTCTTTCACCTAAAACTTTTCCTTCTTACTGAGATGCTCTGGCATTTGTGTGTTTATTAGTAAGGTTGTCTAACTATTGCCTCTTTCATAGATAGACTAAAATTGCAGCAGACAATTGGCTGGTGTCTTTTGCAGCCATCTTCCATATCAAATGATTTTGAAATAAAGTTCTATTCTTGGGATTATTTTACTCTACCTGTTTCATTAAGTAAAAAACGAATAATCCAAATACTAAGATAAATGATTATTTTTATTATTTGTGTCAGTAAAATTTTCCTTTTTCTTAAAACTCTGGACCCGGTTAACAAAATATATTAGCTACATCATTGACTAGATGTAATATTTCTTCTAATGATGTCATAATTCAGTGTTGAATTGATAATCTAAACATTTTAATATACTGATAAATTATTTTTGTAAAATGTTTATTCAGTTTGTTCTATTTGAAGGTATTTTAATCCCATATTAATATACATAGTTCTGACCCCTAGGAACCAACTCTAGCAGCTTCAGCTTAAATTTCAGATCCATGAAGGAGTTAGATTAGCAATTATGAGCCGTGGTCCTTTTGGGCTCATATACCTTTTATCACACAGGCATGAGATGCATAATTTGAAATGATATTCTCCTTTTCTTTTTTAAAGAAAAAAATGCCTAAAATTCTACTGAGAATTACAAAAGAGACTGGATTATTCTATACAATATTGTACCTGTTTTCTTTCCTGCTTTGGGAAGCTTATATTTTCTGCTGACATATTCATGTAGAAGCTTTAAAATCATGCTTATCTCTCAGCGTTGAGGACAAAGAATAGTACTTGTCATAGCGAAAAAAAACATTTAGATTCTAAAAAATATTCCCAAACCCAAGGCATGTATCTATTGAGAAGATGACATTTTGCTACTACCCAGGGACTTTGCTTGAGTGGAAAAGGCATTGATTCTGTTCTCAGGGCTTTTATGACCTAAAGGGAAATTAAGAAAAGGTGTGACTGTCATTGAAACTCTAGCTGCATTTTCCCTGCAGCCTTTCCCCTTTGCTCTTTTCTGGACTAAGAAGCATTAAATGTAAGTAATAATTATTTTAATATCTCTCCTTCAAGGCAGCAGTAACATTAAGGGAAATATCAAAATATTGCTTCAGAGATGAGTAGTGAAAAGTGGAGAATAAAGAGTTCTAACTGTATTTGACATCAGAAAAGAACGGGTTACGTAAAACATATGGGAAGCCAAGTTCATTATATTGGTCATGGAGAGTTAATATTTATTTTAATGCGTCGTCCCTGTGCCCACATCCCCTGAGTCAGAAACATTATCCTCACCCCAGGATTGAGTCTTGATTACCCATTGTCAATGTTCCTCCTTAAGGGATTATTTTCTCCCACTCCATGGATATCATTTAATTGCTTGCGTGTATTACCTCCTTTCATGGAGAGCAAACTAAATATTTTAGGGCTAATAAATTTTATGTGTTTATTAGTAACGTTGTCTAGATATTGCCTCTTTTATAGATTAAAATTGCAACAAATAGCTGAGGAGTAAAATAATTCTGTCATAGCAATCTTTTTCTTACTTTGAAAAGCATACTTGGTTTAATTTCGAACAACTGAACAGATGAATGTAAACATTTTGAAAGTGTATTTATAAGAGTTAAACAGTTGAATGACAGAAAAGAACAGAAAACTGAAAATAAACTTCGATCTCTTAACCATTCTCTTCACACTTCACCTTTATATAAAACTCCTCGGGAAGTGTTTTAAAATTCCCCTTTTCCTATGTGACTCCATTTTTGTATCACTGTAAATACATTCCTATAAATGCATCAGTAAATACAATTATCTTTTAAATGCTTTCTTACAAAGCATTTCTGATTTCATGTTTCAAATAAAATCTCTGTAACATTGATGTGAAAATGGATTTCAATGAGCTGGATTGATACAAAGAGACAGCACTTTGAAAATCTCAGAATCACTCAGCGCTGTGATGTATCATTCTGTCTTCTATTTAACATTGACTTCTAGAAAAAATGGCACAAGGCTTTTTGTTTTTGTCAGATAAACTCTTCCCATCTTGGATATGTGGCCTGCCAAGAATTTTTCTTTCTGCCCTTGGCAGGACAACTGCAATGAAATTCTTAGGTCTCTTTAGCCTCTATTCATGGGAGTCTCAGACCTAGTCCAGCTCTTATGCAGCTGGTTCTCTCTCCCCTTTTGCTTTTCCTGGTTCTTCTACTTCTACACCATTAAAAGTACCATTTAGGTGGGTGGCGCCTATGGCTTAATGAGTAGGGTGCTGGCCCCATATACCCAGGGTGGTGGGTTCAAACTCATCCCTAGCCAAACTGCAACAAAAAAAAATAGCCAGTTGTTGTGGCAGGCACGGGAAGTCCCAGCTACTTGGGAGGCTGAGGCAAGAGAATCACCTAAGCTCAAGAATTGAAGGTTGCTGTGAGCTGTGATGCCACTGCACTCTACCCAGGGTGACAAAGTGAGACTCTGTCTCAAAAAAAAGTACCACTGGCTCAGCACCTGTGGCTCAAGTGACTAAGGTGCCAGCCACATACATCTAAGTTGGCGGGTTCAAATCCAGCCCAGGCCCGCCAAACAACAATGACGGCTACAACCAAAAAATAGCCGGGCATTGTGGCGGGTGCCTGTGGTCCCAGCTACTTGGGAGGCGGAGGTAGGAGACTTGCTTGAGCCCAGGAGTTGGAGGTTGCTGTGAGCTGTGATGCCACAGCACTCTACCCAGGGGGACAGCTTGAGGCTCTGTCTCAAAAAAAAAAAAAAAAAGTAAGATTTAGGGGTGTACCTGTGTGTAGTATAGGAGTGTCAAGAGAATCATGAAAAAAAAAGGGAATTTTCAGAAATATGCCTGACCTCTTAGTGATGAGAAACTGTTTTTAGTGGAACATCCCAATACAAGGTGAGAGTGATGCGTCCACAGAAACTCCTTCTTGGCAGGTTACTTTTACCGGGCTGTTGTAGATTTAATGTGCAGTATTATCTTCTGTTTACCCGTGTTTTTATTTCTATTCTATATAATGATGCTAGGATGATAATTACTATGAACCTCACGGGGGATGTTTTAATAATTAAAGGGGTAATGTCCTAAGAAGCCATAGACATACAACACAAAGTAAGTAAAGTAAGATGTATTTAATGAATAATTAAACGCAGCAGTTTCCATTGTCCTTGCAAAACAAATTAATAAGATGCGGTGAACTTCAATTTATTATTTGTTTTATCTTGAAAGTCACCAGAGTACTGGGCTTCAAGAATGGATATAAAAAAATTAGGTAGCATTCTCTGTCCCCAGAGTGGTGACGTTCCCTTTGGTTTTTGAAATCCTGAAAATTACGTATATTTTGATACAGAATTCAAAAGATAGCTTAATTTCTAAAAATTATGTGACTAGATGGAGAAACGGTGATGGCACTTTGTGGGTAGAATTTGTATCTGAGGCTGTCCTTCCGCTGGGAACAGGTTCATGGCCTCTGTCCATGTTTTAGGAACCTCTCACCTTCCCCTTTCCTTTTCTCCTTAGCTCTATGTCGTTATCTTTCAACCTCCAAACTTTCCTTTTTCGTGTGTTAGGGAGGGCGTGTCTCTGTCTCATGTGCTGGATGGAGCGATGGCTCCAAACTGAACTGTTACAGAGGCCAAACTGATAATGTAAATAAATAAAGTGGGCAGGTGCGGGGAGAGAGGGTGACAGGACAACAGGTGCAAGCTCCCCCTGAACCCGTTCAACTCTGGGAATAGTGACCCTTCCAATACACAGGCCCAGTGGTCACATCTGACTTTTACAAGGGAGCTGAAAATTAGATTAAGTTTCTTGATCTTTAAGTGTTAGCAAGTCATTCATATTTTTTCAAAACAATATGACAGCAAGCAGTGCACTCTTGCTGGCTGCCCTTGAGTTGTTACTTTACAAATTCAGCCTTCAAATAGCCGGGTACAGCTTCAGTACTGAACCATCTGGGCCTTCTGCAGGTATAAAAGGCCCTGACTTTAGCACACGGGAGAGTTTCCTGAGAGTTCTTATACATCCTGGCTTACGGGCCTTTAAGAGTAACTCCTGAGATTTGGCAGAGCTAACGTGATCATGACTTTATAGATGAAGTAACTGAGGCTTAGATGGTTTTTACATTCCTTGCCTAAATATTATACCAAAAATAAGAGGCAGAGGTGGATCACGGATTCATGTCTCCTGACTCCTTGAAGCTCGGGGCACTTCCTCTTCCCTTTAGTCTTTGGAGATCTGTGAATAGTTTAAACATATAATATATGGTGAAATCTCGGCCCTCAAGAACTTGAAAATCATTAAAAACTCATTTTGGTTTCCTAAGAAATAAACATTACTATGCGATTTTCATAAAAAGAAGAAAGGGGATTCAGGCTCAATCATGGTGAGAATGTTGTCAGTTTCAAACTGTATTTTTTGGCCTTGTATTTCCCCATTTGATACTCCACCGACTAGAATTTTATGTGTTCATCGTAATTCTCTGCTGTGATTCTAAATGTAGCCTCTTCCCTGACATGAGAAATCGTTTTAAGCATGCAGTGAGTGCCTGGTGCATGGTAACAGTTGTCAGTGAACCAGAGAAGAGAAATTAAGACTTGTCTTTGCACACAATAATTATGAGACGAAGGCATTTATCTATAACAAATAATGTGAATATTCATAAGATTTTAAAAATGAATGCATGC
>CAUYQV010182423.1:0-19371 GCA_963574575.1 Galagoides demidoff
GCGGGCGCCTTTGGTCCCAGCTACTTGGGAGGCGGAGGCAGGAGACTCGCTTGAGCCCAGGAGTTGGAGGTTGCTATGAGCTGTGATGCCATGGCACTCTACCCAGGGGGATAGCTTGAGGCTCCGTCTCAAAAAAAAAAAAAAAGTTCAGACATTCTAAGGCAATGGAAAGCCAACACAGGTTTCTGAAAAGGAAAAAAAAAAAAAAACATGATCTGACTAGTGCTTTAGAAAGAGAACTTTGGGCAGTAATGTAAAAGATAGTTTTGCAGAGAGGAAGTAGAGGTAAGAATATCAGTCAGTAAGTTTCAGTAAGACTGATGAGAGCTTGAATTGGAACAGTACTCGGGGGAATAGATAAAAACTACCATCATTATTTGTATAGAACTTTACAGTTTACAAAAAAACATCTTCACATCAGTCATTTAGACAGACCAACAAGGACACCTGTATCTTTTGCCACACACTCCTAATCCTAGATGACTACTACTTCCCCTAATTTTGCTACCAGACTAGCAAGTGCAGCTGGGAGACATAAAACTGAACAGGATTGCCTCATGACATAAAAGTCAATGTTTTGTTTAATAATCATTTGCTTTTCATTAACTCCTTAGCACATTTTCCCTAGCAGGGACTTAAGACCTTTTCTCCTTAAACACACATGTTCTTCTCCTTATACCCTTTGTCCAAAATGTTCAAATAAATTATATCATAAAATAGTACATGATTAATGTAGAAAATTCATAAAATACAGAAAAACATAAAAACTAAAATTAGGGCGGCACCTATGGCTCAAAGGAGTAAGGTGCCGGCCCCATATGCTGGAGGTGGCCCGTTCAAACTCAGCCCTGGTTAAAAACTGCAAAACAAAAAATAACTAAAATTAAAACCACCTACATTGAAATCAGGAATTTGAGACCAGCCTGGGCACAAGAGTGAATGCTCATCTCTAAAATATAAAACACCCATAACCTGCAAATATTTTGACCACCTTCAATCTTTTATTTCTTTTTTTGAGACAGAATCTCCCCCAGGTAGAGTGCTGTGGCATCATAGCTCATAACAACCTCAAACTCTTGGACTCAAGTGATTCTCTTGCCTCAGTCTCCCAGGTAACAGGGACGACAGGTGCCTGCCACAATGCCTAGCTATTTTTTTGTTTTAGAGATGGGGTCTCACTTTTGCTTAGGGTGTTCTCAAATGCCTGAGCTCAAGCAATCCACCTGCCTCGGCTTCCCAGACTGATAGGATTACAGGTGTGAGCTGCTGTGCCTAGCCCAATCTTTTATTTAAAAAAAATTAAAATCATATTGTGCATACAATTTGCTACCTTTCTCTTAATTATAACATGAATATTTTCTTTCTTTCTTTTTTTTTATTTGGAGACAGAGCCTCAAGCTGTCCCCCTGGGTAGAGTACTGTGGCATCACAGCTCACAGCAACCTCCAACTCCTGGGCTCAAGCGAGTCTCCTGCCTCTGCCTCCCAAGTAGCTGGGACCACAGGTGCCTGCCACAACTCCTGGCTATTTTTTGGTTGCAGCTGTCATTGTTGTTTGGCAGGCCCGGGCTGGATTCGAACCCGCCACCTTAGGTGTTATGTGGCTGGCGCCTTAGCCACTTGAGCCACAGGTGCCGAACCAACATGAATATTTTCTATATTTCACACTTTGAAGACTTTTTTTTTTTGCTAAATGATATGGCATATCATAATTTAATCATCCTTCATTTTCTGGTCACTTAAGACATTTCCAATTTTTTTGCTAATATGGATAGTAATTCAATGAACATTGTGGACCATGAATCTATCCATATTTGACTATTTCCTTATCCTTTAAAAATTTACTTTTTTTGTTTTTGAGACAGTCTCACTATGTTGTCCTTGGGAGAGTACCGTGGCATCACAGCTCACAGCAACCTCAAACTCTTGGGCTTAAGTCAGGAGTTTTAATCCTGTGGGTCATGACCCCTTTGGGGGGGGGTCAAATGACCCTTTCCCCTTTCACAGCGGTCGCCTCAGATCATCAGAAAACATGTATTTCTGATGGTCTTAGGAACCAAGACACTGCTCCTCATGTGTGGGGGTCACCACAACATGAGGAACTGTATTTAAGGGTCACGACATTAGTAAGGTTGAGAACAGCTGATTAAGCGATTCTCTTGCCTCAGCCTCCCAAGTAGCTGGGACTACAGGTGCCCGCCACAGTGCCTAGTTGTTTTTCTGTTGCAGTTGTCATTGATGCTTAGCTGGCTTGGGCTGGGTTCGAACTCACCAGCCTCGGTGTGTATAGCTGGTGCTGTAACCACTATGCTACGGATACCAAGCCAAAAAATTTACTTTTTAGCCTTGGTGTATGTGACAGGTGCCCTACCCACTGAGCATTGGCACTACCAAAAAATTTTACTTTTCTTAGAGACAATGTCTTACTGTGTTGCCCAGGATGGAGTGCAGTAGTGTTATCATAGCTCACTGTAACACTGAACTCCTGGGCTCAGGTACCCTTCTACTTTGGCCTCTGTAGTAGCTGGGACTGTAGGTTCACTACATCACACCTGGCTAATTTTTAATTTTTTTTTTTTTTGGTAGAGATGGGGTTGGTCTCGCTATGTTACCCAGGCTGATTTCAACCTCCTGGTCTCAAGTCGTTCTCCCATCTCAGCCTCCCAAAGTGCTTGGATTATAGGCATGAGCCACTGCCCTATTGTGAATATTTTTTTAATGTCATTAAACAGTCTTTAAAAACAATTAAAAGGCCACATAGTATACAGTTTAGATGACATCATAGTTTTTACTTTTGAAGTGTAAGAAATTTAGGTTGTTCAAATTTTAGATATTATATGTGGCGACCATAGCTCAGTGGGTAGGGTGCTGGCCACACATACTGAGGTCGGCAGGTTTGAACCCAGCCTGGGCCAGCTAAAATAACAATGACAACTGCAACAACAACGACAAAAATAGCCAAGCGTTGTGGTGGGTGCCTGTAGTCCCAGCTACTTGGGAGGCTGAGGCAAGAGAATTGCTTAAGCCCAAGAGTTTGAAGTTGCCGTGAGCTGTGATGCCACAGCACTCTACTCAGGGTGACAGTTTGAGACTGTGTCTCAAAAACAATAGAAAACAAAACAAAACCAAAACAAAAATCCAACCAACTAAATAACCTAATTAAAAAATAGGTAAAGAACCTCAAGAGACATTTTCCTAAAGAAGATATATAAATGGACAACAGGTTAATTATGAAAAGATCCTCAATATTACCAATCATTAGGGTGATTTGATCAAAACCACAATCATTATGTCATATCCTATGTTAGGATGACCATTATTAACAAAAGATAACAAGTATTAGTGAGGATGTGCAGAAATAAGAACCTTGTTGGTGGGAATATAAATTGGTGCACTCACTATGAAAAGTGCTAGGGAGGCTTCTCAAAAAATTAAAAATAGAACTACCATAGGATCCTACCATCCTACTTCTGGGTATATATTCAAAGGAAATGAAATCAAAGTGTCAAAGAGATATTTGTATTCCCATGTACACTGCAGCATTATTCACAATAGCCAAGACATGGAAGTACCCTAAATGTTCACCTACAGATAAATGGATAAAGAAAATGTGGCACATATAGACAATGGAATATTATTTAGTCATAAAAAAGAAATCTTCCCATTTGCAATAGCATGAATGAACCTGAAAGACATTATGCTAAGTGAAATAAGTCAGACATATAGAAGGAGAAATACTATATGGTACAATTTATACGCTAAATCTAAAATAGTCAAAACTCATAGAAGCAAAGAGTAGAATAGTGGTTACCAGGGGCTGGGAGATGGAGAAATGGGGGCAGTATTAGTCAAAGTGTACAGAGCTTCAGCTATACAAAATGAATAATCTTAGAGATCTACTGTATTTATAGATAACAACACTGAATCATCTACTTAAAAATGCGCTAAAATGGCTGATCTTAAGCATTTTTATCACAAAATACTAATACATAAGAGGATGAGAGGAAACTTTTAGAGATGATGGATAGGTATAGGTTGTAGTGATGGTTCCACAAGTATATACTTATGTTAAAACTCATCAAGTTGTATACATTAAATATATATACCTTTTAGTATGTCAATCATACCTCAACAGAGTGGCTTGCAAAAACTTCTAATATATTATAAAATTTACTTATTTTATTTCTCTTTCTTCCACTAAAACATAAGCTCCATACAATAGATATTCTTGTCTCTTTTATTCACTTATTGTATCTCTAGCTCTTAAAATGCTACACAGTTAAGAACTCAATAAATATTTGTGGACTGAATAAAAATATAGTTCTAGACCTTAATGCCAACTAGTGAAACATAATTGTTAAAAGCATTAGCTAGGGAGATAGGTCAAACCTGGATTCTAATTCTGATGCTGTATTTACCAATGGTGTAAAATTGGTGAGTTACTTAACATCTCTAAGCTTTCTTCATTTGTAAAATGTGTTTTGTTTGAGACAGAGCCTCAAGCTGTCACCCTGGGTAGAGTACCATGGCATCACAGCTCACAGCAACCTCCAACTCCTGGGCTCAAGCGATTCTCCTGCCTCTGCCTCCCAAGTAGCTGGGAATACAGGCACCTGCCACAAAGCCCAGCTATTTTTTGGTTACAGCCATCATTGTTGTTTGGCGGGCCCGGGCTGGCTTTGAACCCGCCAGCTCAGGTATATGTGGCTGGTGCCTTAGCCGCTTGAGCCACAGGTGCCGAGCCTGTAAAATATGTTTATTAATAGTACTAAGGCATATTTATATCAAATAGTACATAACTCTACCTCATAAAAATTATCTCTCATTCTCTTATAGTTTGTTCTAATGATCTACCCTCAATTTTACTGAGATGGGGTCTTTCTCTGTTGCCCATGCTAGAGTACAGTGACACAACCATAGCTCACTATAGCCTTAAACTCCTGGGTTTAAGTTATCTGACTGCCTTAGCCACCCAAGTACCTGAGACTATTGGTACAAGCCACCATGCTCTGGCTTCAAAAATTTTAAGCAGCAGTTAAACGCTATGATACCCATATTGATCTTTTACTAATCAAGCATATTAAACATAGATTTATCCCAGAAAAATATAATTTCTAGGTAAACAATATACTTATAATTTTCAGTGTCATGAAAACATTTTACACTTATTAAAGTAGATACAGATTTTTCACATTTGCAATTTGATCCAATTATGAATTCTTAGAAACCATGAGGTATAACAATCTCTGCTAAAGCCAACTATGTTTTTTTTTTCTTTTTTGAGACAAAGCCTCACTTTTTGCCACTGGTAGAGTACTGTGGCATCACAGCTCACAGCAACATCAAACTCTTGGGCTCAAGCAATTCTCTTGCTTTATCCTCCCAAGTAGCTGATCTACAGGCACCCGCCACAATACCTGGCTATTCTTGGAGAGGAGGTCTCACTCTGGCTCAGGTTGGTCTCGCACTCACAAGCTCAGGCAATCCACCTGCCTCAGCCTCCCAGAGTGCTAGGATTATAGGTGTGAGCCACCGCACCCAGCCCTAAAGCCAACTATTTTTAAAAATTCATTTATTTATTATTTTTTGAGACAGAGTCTCACTTTCTTCCCCTTGGTAGAGTGCTATGATGTCACAGCTCACAGCAACCTCAAACTCTTGAGCTTAAGTATTTCTCTTGCCTCAGCCTCCCGAGTAGCTGAGACTACAGATGCCTGTCATAATACATGGCTAGTTTATCTATTTTTAGTAGAAAAAGGATCTTGTTCTTGCGCAGGCTGGTCTTGAACTCCTGAGCTCAAGCAATCCACTTGCTTTGGCCTCCCAGAGTACTGAGATTACAGGTGTGAGCCACCATGCCCAGCTAAAGCTAACTATTAAAAAATCCTGGCTGGGCAAGGTGGATGATGCCTGTAATCTAAGCACTCTGGGAGGCCAAGTTGGGTGATTTTCTTGAGCTTATGCCTTCAAGACCAGACTGAGCAAAAGCGAGACTATGTCTCTACTAAAAATAGAAAAACTAGCCAGGCGCCTGTAGTCCCAGCTACTCAGGAGGCTGAGGGAAGAGGATCACTTGAGTGTAGGAGACTGAGGTTACTATAAGTTATGATGCCATGGCATTCTACCCAGGGCAACAGAGGGAGACTATGTCTCAAAAAAAAAAATCCTATAGCAGGGTGGTGACTGTGGCTCAAGGAGTAGGGCGCCAGCCCCATATACTGGAGGTGGTGGGTTCAAATGTGGCCCTGGCCAAAAACTGGGGAAAAAAATCCTTTAGCATAATGGAGCAAACTAAGCATGCACCTCTCTTCTTATCTTTCTTACATTTACTGAGCTACTTTTGGAAATCAACAGAAAACAGAGTATAACAGCCAGAATTCTAGGCTTGGCATTACCCATGAGTAGGTCAGGGATCTTTGGTACATCAACATTTGAATAGGTACTTTTATATATTTTATTTTACAAGGACGCTGAGCAGACGAGAGTGAGAAAGTCCTTCAAAAAAAGAAAGAATAAGATCACTATCATGAGGAAAAAAAGAATATGCACATCAGGAAAATAAACTCCATTGTGCTCACTATGCCTCGTTTTGGCTACCACTGGGTTAAAAGATAACCTGTCAGTGCAGGAAGTCTTTGGGAGGCTAAGGTAGAAGATTGCTTGAGGCCAGGAGTTTGAGACTATCCTGGGCAATAGCGAGACTCCCTTTCTACAAAAAATAAAAAATTAGCCTGGCTTGGTGGTATGCATGTCTGTAGTCCCAGCCACTTGGGAGACTGAGGAAAGAGGACTACTTGAGCCTAGGAGTTTGAAGTTGCAATCTGAGCTTTGATGACACCATTATATTCTAGACCTGGCAACAGAGGGAGCATCTGTCTCAGATAGAGAAAAAAAGATAATTCCTGATAATAAATTCTAATGGCGTATGAACAGAAGCCTCTTTTAACTGTCACAATATAGAATAATAGAAGGGAAAGAAAGCCGAGTGTCCTTTTTTTGAAAAGGATGAACATAAATACTATTCCTCATTTAAAAGGTTTTGAATTCAATAAAACTGGGAGTTACTTTGGTATTTTTGGGGTAGTTAGAAGTAGTTAAGAATCTCTAAGTATGATAGTTGAAATAAGCATAATACAAGACAGTAAAGATAGGCTCTATTTTTAATAGCAATCAATGATGCCTAGAAACATTATGTTAAATCAAATTAACAAAAGCAAGCCCTTTTCTCTTAAGCAAAGTAGTTAAAATTTTCATTGCTACATTAGTCAGTGAAGACTTTATGAAGGATGTGGCCACCAAGAATGGGCAAGCTTTGAATAGAAGAGAGATCAAGGCATCCAGATAAGGGAAACAATAGGAAGACAGGAATAATGGTCTAGAGGCAGCAATTCAAATTCTATAGTCAGGTTTGGGGTTAGATTCCAAGGATTCTAAAATCTGTGAAGTACAGTTCTTTTCCTTAAATCAGCCCAGGGCCCAGACAGGGAGATAAACAAAAGACCCCGTTAAGTAATATCAACATGTAAGTATGTATGATGTACTACCAGAACACAAATGAGGAATAATTTTGCCTGCTGGATGTAATGAAAATAATAAAAGATATCTGAAAAAAAAAAAGATATCTGAGCTGAAATCTTGAAGAATGAGTAGGGTTTAGTCTGTGAAGAAAAGGGATAGAAAGGACATCTCAGGGAAAGCAAATAGCTTGAAAAAGACATGAAGGTGAGAGAGCTTATATCCGTCAAGGCAAGTTAAGATGCACAAGCACTAAGGAATTAGAACTGAGTTAAAAGGTAAGCTCATGGCTGGGTAAGGAGGCTCACACCTATAATTCTAGCACTCTGGGAGGACAAGGTGGGTAGAATGCCTGAGATCACAGGTTTGAGGCCAGCCTGAGCTAGAGAGAGATCTCCTCTCTAAAAAAATAGCCGGGTGTTGTGATTGGCGCCTGTAGTCTCAGCTACTAGGGAGGCGGAGACAAGAAGATTGCTTAAGCCCAAGAGTTTGAGGTTGCTGTGAGCTATGATGTCATCGCACTCTACCCAGGGTGACAAGGTGAGACTCTGTCTCCAAAAAAAAAAAAAAAAAGTAAGCTGGGGCAGTTTTGGGAAGGACTTTATGATTTTATTCTGGAGGCAATAAGGAACCATCACAAGATTTTAAACCACAAAATGCCATTGTCAGATCAGTTTTGACAAAACAAGCTAGTGGCAGTGTAGAAAAATTAGGTGGAGACCAGAGGCAGAAAAAAACAATTATAAGACTGTGGCAAACATTTAAACCAGGGGTGAGAACAAAGATCTATGATATTCTACTTGTGTGCCACAAAAGAAAATTCAAAGATCATTAACTAAATTATCTGTGAAAGAGGTTCAAAGCACAGTAAGTAAGCTTCTTTTTTGTTTTTTTAGACAGAGTCTCACTTTGTGTCCTGGGTAGAAGGCCACAGCGTCAAACTCCTGGGCTCAAGTAACCCTGTTGCCTCAGCCTTCTGAGTAGCTAGGACTACAGGCACCCACCACAATGTCCAGCTAGTTTTTCTATTTTTAATAGAGATGGGGGGGGGGTCCCCAACTCCTGAGCTCAAGCAATCCCCTCGCCTCAGCCTCCCAGAGTGCTAGGATTATAGGTATGAGCCACTGTGTTAGGCCTTTACTCTTTTTGTTTGACCAATATAATTTAAATGTGCTGCGGAAGTTTAACAAGTGTGCTGTGAGATAAAAAGGTTGAAAAACACTGACCTAGATTAATATGTGTGATAACAGGTGATAAGAGGACAGATTTCACAGGTATTTTTTGGTGGGGGGGCAGAGAGGCCAGGAATTTGTAACGATTTTGTTGTGTGGGTAAGGAAGAAAAATAGTGTTTCTGACTGAGCTAAAAGGCAAACTTGTGGCAGTTGATGCCATTAAATGAGGTTCAGAAGAGAGGAGAAGAAGGTTTGTAGGTAGATGATAAAAATATTTCCATGAATGACCATTACCATCTAGCCAGTTATTCAAGCTGGACACCTGCAATTCATCATAGGCTACTCACTTTTAGGACCCCAGTCACCAAGTCCTAGAGATTCAACTTCTTTTACATCTCCCCATTCAGCTTATCTTTACAGTTTCTAGGCCCACAGCTATCATAGGCATCATAACTGAAATATTCATTCCTCTCCTGGGTTAACAGCCTCTAATTGATATTTCCTTGTTTCTAGCCTGGAACAGGTCAAGTAAGTCCCTGACTGAACCTCTTCAAAGCCCCTCCCCCTTCTTAGAAGCTTACAGGATAAAAGTTCAAGTGTCTTGGTTTAACACAAAAGGCCTTTCAAAATCCTAGTCTCCTACCAATCTCACATGTGCACCCTTTGCTCAGTCACATGAAATTCTTTAGTACCTTTAATATACCATGTTTCTTCAGCCTCTATGTCTTTGCTCTTACCATTCCCTTTGTCTGATATGCCCCTTCCTTCCTTCCTTCCCTCACATAGCTAACTTCTAGCTCAAACAATGAATCTCCATAAAGCTTTTCCTGACACCATGATTTATAATGCTTACCTATTCCTATGTAGGACCTTTGGTAGAATATCACCACCCAATACTGTAATTGTGGATTTATCTATTTTACTAGTCCCAAGATCCCTACGGACAGCAACTGTATCTCATTTGATTTGACAGCATCTAGCAGTGTCTGCCACATATAGCAGGAACTCAAAAACATTTGTTTAGAGAGGTCAGTTTGAGATCTATTAATTGACATGTCTGAAGAACATGCAGGTGGAGAGATCTTATATGTTGTTATGTGAAAAGGACCATAAGATCACATTCTTGTTTAAAAAACATAAAGCTACTAAAAGTAAACAAAGACTTATGTATCTAAAGCCAGTTCAGGACTGAAGGGAAAGAGTAGATATGTCTGTCTACTGGGAATAGCCAAGGATGGACCCTGAGAAACAGAAAATTTAAGGAGGTGGAAAAAGAGACAGTGGGTATAAGAAGAGAACAAGGAAAAACAAAACCACAGAAAGCCAAGAGGAGAGCAAAAGTTAGCATCAAATATTAGAGAACCAATGAAATCTCAGGAAAATACTGTCAAAAAGCGAACATTTTAGGTTCTCTTATTTATATCAGCCTTACCTAGCATAATACACAAGACATGCAGCTGACAACTTAGCATGATATAAATTGGTTATATTTATACTTCCAGTTCTACAACAAATTGAAAATCATTAAATACTTTAAACTACCTGAAACTGTGATAAAACATTTATTAAAAAAAGGGAAGTTAAAATATTTAAATATCTTTTGTTATTTCCTTAATCACCTCTTATTCAGGTATGTGTTACTATTATTATTATTTTTAGTTTTAGTTTTTGAGACAGAGTCTTACTTTGTCACTCTCGGTAGAGTTCCATGTGGTCATAGCTCACAGTAACCTCAAACTCTTGGGCTCAAAGCAATTCTCTTGCCTTAGCCTCCCTGGTAGACGGGACTATAGGCACTGGTCGCAGCACCCTGTTATTTATTTATTTATTTTTTGAGATGGGGTCTTGCTCTAGCTTAGGCTGATCTCCAACTCTTGAGATCAGGCAATCCACTGCTTTAGCCTCGCAGACTGCTAGGATTATAGGCGTGAGGCACTGTGCCTGGCCTGTGTTGTTATTATTTAAAAATATTTAACATGGATTTGAGAGGATGGGAATTTATATTATTTAAGTTGACCTTAGTGAGTGGTTTGTGGTACCTTGAGTAATATTGTTCAATGGCAACCATTAAACATCAATTTTTTTCATTTACTACTTCTAATAGAAAAAAGTCTTATTTCTAATTATACATCTATCTTAATTTTAATTAAGCGCCTTCATGCAACTGTAATTTCTGATAAACAAAAATGTACCTCATGGAACAAATTAAATAACAGTAGTTCACAATAGTAACCATAAAGCAATAAACATACCCCTGTATCTGTATCAGATTTTGATGAACTTAGACTTTCCTGAGAAGGTGATGGGGACACACGTCCTAAAAACAACATAACAATTGTAAAAAACGCATGTATATACATACACACCCCAACCAAAATACAACATTCAGGAATGACACAGTAATGCCCAATTACTAGTCAGAATATAATCTAGAAAAATACGAACAAGCGAAGCATAATGGTATAAATACCAAAATGTGTTTATCATTTTTACATGAAATCTTTATAAAATGGCTTAACCATTTTCCTAACATAGTAAACAACATACTATTAAATCACCAGTAGTCAAAGTGAATACATTCATAACAAGTAGCAAGAACAACAACAAAGGGGCAGAAAGGTTCAGTGCTGGGGCTAGTCTCAACAGCCACTGAAAACAGTCCTTCTGCTCCAAGCAGGGTAATAAAAGAAGTAACAGCCAGGAGTAGAAAAACTCACTGTATAATAAACATAGTTTAACTTCTTTCAATTCGTTATCATCTTCAATTAAGTATTCCAACATAATGCAAACAATATCCACAAGGCTTACTGAAGTATAGAGGGCCAGTTTAGTGAAAATTCCTCCGACTTCTATGTTCCTCAACTTGGTGCTTTGACTATACTCTATGGCTGCCTTCTATTTCTTTCTCCAATCTCCTATGTCTCCTAACTTCCTGGTTACAGCCTTAGTTGATCGTAGGTGGGGAATGGTTGTGGAGAAAGCTTATTATGCAGTTAATTACAACAAAAGAATACCATAAACTTAAAGCCCCTGTTCATATAAATTCTACATAGTTTGCTGATAAATTACCATGATACATAAATGTTTGTACATAATTGGAATCTGTGTGTACATATATAAGGCTCCGATGTCTCTCTTTTCTATTTAACATTTTTCATATATCCCTTGAGATACTGAAAATTTACATTTACTTTCCATGGCTGTTTCCTTAATCATTCTTTACTTATTAAATATGTGTGTGTAGACATATACATATATGTGTATGATTTTCATTCTTTTTCTAGTTTAATTATTTCATTTTAACCTAGGATAGAAGTGGATGTTGCCAGAAGAAATCAAATAACTCTGTTCAAAATAATTTATGAAATTAACTATGCACTACACCAGAAAGGGCATAAATCCTAATTTTGTGTAGCTCTTTTCATTGGGTTTAGAGACTTTTTGCTGCTAGGTGTTTGGCCATTATGGTAAGTAATGGTTGCTGCAAATGACTGCTAGATAAGGAGGGCATTAGCATACTAAAATGTAAAAATTCCATATTCTCTAGATTTTTAAATAAATTAAAAATACCTTCAGTGTTGTATTTCATTCGCATATTGTTGAAATAGTCAAAAGCATTTTTTAAAACCCATATTCTCACTACATTGTCTTGCCCAGCTGAAGCAAGTAATCGGCCACAGTGGGAAAATTTCATGGTCCAAACAGCTCCCTATGAAAACAAAAGGAGGCCCCAAATTATCACTTTAAAAGTTTAGAGACATTACTTTTAAACCAAAGTTTAAAATTATGCCAAATTATACACACCAAGATAATGCTCACATTAATAACACCATTTAAGGCCAAAAGTCTAATAGTGCTACAATATCATAAAATGATTCTTTCAGAAGAAAACCCTACTGAGTGCAGGACACAACTATAACAGGGACTTTACCTAATGAATGCAAACACTGTAAGCTAATTGTTTGTACCCTCATATTAATCTGAAATAAAAAAATAAAATATAAAAAAGAAGAAGGCCAGGATAAGATGGTTGCCATAATTTAAACTAACAACTTCAAAACCTCAAACCTTGTCCACATCTTTGGGATCTCAGTCCCCTAGCTGAACATAAAGAAAGAGTGAGGGTGAAGGTGTGGGTGGTGGTGGTGGTGGCAGAGCCCTCAGCACAGCAGTAACAACTTTTTTTTTTTTTTTGAGACAGAGTCTCACTATGTCGCCCTAGGTAGAGTGCCATGGCGTCACAGCTCACAGCAACCTCCAACTCTTGGGCTTAAGTGATTCTCTTGACTCAGCCTCCTAAGTAGTTGGGACTAGAGGCACCGGCTACAACGCCTGGCTATTTTTTGTTGTAGTTGTCATTGTTGTTTAGCAGGCCCAGGTTGAGTTCGAACCTGCCGGCCTCTGTGTATGTGGCTGGCACTGTAACCACTGTGTTATGGGCGCTGAGCCAGCAACAACTCCTGACCAAGACCAAGGAAGAATAAACTCTGCCTTAGCAGTGGCCCTCCTAGCATTGGGCACTTAGAAGAAGTATTGGAATGGTGTGGTCTCATCTTGTTTTTCTCCCTAGAAACAGTTTCACAGTATATGGCCAGAATCTCTAGATACTAAAAACAGTATGGAAGTGTGTGTGTAGTGTGTGGTGTGTGCCTGGGGGGTTGAGGACAAAGAACATGAATCCTTAAATTGTAAAGGCCTAATCCTATTACAACAAATTTGTTGTATATGTAATATACATCTGGATATATCAAACAGATTATGGAACAGCACATTTAGTGAAATTACTATTTCTGCAATGCTAAAGTATATTAAAAAATTGTCATTTGGAGTCTATTATGATGTAATTATACTTAAAACAGATAATAAGAAAAGAAAGTCAGTACAGTACAAGGAAATAAATCAGTTTCCCAGTACTACAGGGAGTTCCAAGTCTCCATACATAGGAAACATGTATAACAACAAATATCTTTTTTTTTTTTTTGAGACGGAGCCTCAAGCTATCCCCCATGGGTAGAGTGCCATGACTCACAGCAACCTCCAACTCCTGGGCTCAAGCGAGTCTCCTGCCTCAGCCTCCCAAGTAGCTGGGACTACAGGCGCCTGCCACAACACCCGGCCATTTTTTTTTGGGGGGGGTGCAGCCATCATTGTTGTTTGGCGGGCCCAGGCTGGGGATTCGAACCCAACACCTTAGGTGTATGTGGCTGGTGCCTTAGCCACTTGAGCCACAGGCGCCGAGCCAACAACAGATATCTTGGAATGTGTGTGTTCACCATGACTGGGAGAGACTTCATGTGTGTATATAAAGAGGTGGCCAACATGTAGAGAATGTTCTGTAAAACTCGGTAATATATATTTTGTAAAGGTACATTTAGTTACAATTTTCCATTTTCCCTACGGATGACAACTTTTGGGACACCCTGTATTATATAATCAGCTCAAACATTTTATGTGTAGATTATAAACACCAAAATTTAAATTCCAATCGGGCTTCCATCTGATGTTTATGGTTGCTTCCTTCTAGTTAAGCCAACTTTTACACTTACAATCTAAATAGATTCTCTGATCAAGGGAACAGCATCATTTATCCAGTTCTGAGTTTTATCACTGTCTTTCCTATGTTCCTAGCATTTTCAGGGGGCAATTGCAATACAATTTGGGTACTTGTACTTTCCTCTATATTGGTACACTTGAACTCTGACAGAGAACTTGAACCTCTACCTAGCTCCATATTTTAGCTAAGTATCTCATTTTACAAAATGTATTAAGCTTCTGAATATTTTTATAAATGATTTAAAATGAAGGGGGGGACATTTTAAACATTTTCAAAGGTACAGACCACCCTTTAATTTAACTGCTTTAAAGTCTGATGCCTTTGCATAGCTTTACTAATGGTACAGGCTAGCTAGAGCTTACTTATTCAAGTACTTAACTTTTTGAACAATAATTCAGAGATAGTCTCTGTATTACCTATTCATTAAATCATATTAATGTAAATTCATTCTTCTTGAGTCAGGCTAGCAAAATTACATATGTAGGAAGAGATCAGTTTTATAAAAACCAAAGTATTTCTTTGAAACACTTCTATTTCTATGAAAACATGAAGTATTTCTATTTCTATGAGAACATTATCACTCTTGAAAAATGAAATGGTTGCTTACCATATGTTCACCACTAAGATCTTGTACCACTTTGATCTGATCAAAATCATAAGGTCCTTTGAAACCATGTGCTGCTTTGAATTTAACTGGTCTTGTATATGGCATTCCTTCATCATCACTCGATGAAGGATCATCTTGATCAGTATGAAACACTGAACAGAGAAACAACAGAAATCATTAGTAGCTAATATAGATATAGCTATATTATCATACCTTTCATATTTTCATATTTACTGCTTACCAAGAGAATTCATTACAGGAAAAAGAAAAATTTGTCTACTATTATATAAAATATTAGCTAAGAGTATGGAGTCTAGTACCTAGGCTCAAATCCAGCTCTACATTTATTATCTACTTGACTACAGGCTAGTTATTTAACCTTTTTATGCCTCTCAGTTTTCTCATCTATAAAATGGGGATAACAATAATACTTACATCAAAGGGATTTTACAGGATTATATAAATACAGATAAAAGTGCTTAGAACAGTGTCTGGCACAGAATAAGTACTATGTGTTTATTAAATAAAATAAGTATAGTAATGACAAAGACATAGCATGTTTAGATCTGTGCAAATTTAGAAAATTTACCTAATTTTCAAAATACAGGAACCCCTTAGTATCTCGGTAGACTGGTTCCAGGACCTGCCATAGGTATCAAAATCTGCATATGATTAAGTTTTTTTTTTTTTTTTTTTGAGACGGAGCCTCAAGCTATCCCCCTGGGTAGAGTGCCATGGCATCACAGCTCATAGCAATCTCCAACTCCCGGGCTCAAGCGAATCTCCTGCCTCAGCCTCCCAAGTAGCTGGGACCACAGGTGCCCGCCACAATGCCTGGCCATTTTTTGGTTGCAGCCATCATTGTTGTTTGGCAGGCCTGGGCTGGGGATTCGAATCCGCCACCTTAGGTGTACATGGCTGGCGCCTTAGCCGATTGAGCCACAGGCGCCGAGCCAGTAGACCTAATTTTCATAGACTGGGCATGCACCACATGCAAGTCCATGTAGTAGGCCTACTTTTTTACCTTGATCATTTTCATGTGTGTACCAGTTCGATAAAGTCCATTGAGTGGTCAAATTACAGAGGTTCTGCAGTATAATAAATGTCTTTTAAGTCTCCTCAGCTCTTTATTTATGGAAACAGAAAGGATAAAAATTATGAACAAGTTACATAAATAATGATTCAAGGTCATATTCCATCTGTTACGTTACATTAGGGGAAAATTAGGGACCTAATCAATATGACTATTTATAAAAACAGGAGACCATGTTTTTAAAATACATTTGGAACACAGAATTTTGTAGTTGGCAATTATACTGTTATTATTTTTGTTGTTATTATTTAATTTTAGTGAAAGAACTCCCATGAATTGAGAATTTATTTCTCTTCACTTCTGAGTGTTATGTTTTCTAGGTACCCTGTAAACAATGTTTAATACACAGTTAACAGAATAATACCAGGCTAGAGATACATAAACAAATACTTCAAACAAATATTAATGAATAAACATCCTGTCATTGCCACGACAGACTGCAGCACCTGTGCTAGAGAGATACCAACATTTTATCCATTTTAATGCCACCCTTGAACAATCACGCGGGAAACCCGCAGGTTAAAGAAAAATGACTCCCAGCGCTCTCATTACTTAGGTTTGTACTGCAAGACTAGTCATCATGTTGTCACCATTGTGCCTCTTTTTGTTTCCAGTGTAAAGCATGTTAGCATTGTTGCTGTTGCTGTAGAATGTGTATTGTTGTGCTTATCATAAAACATTATACTAGGACACATCTGAATTCAGCACTGAGGGAACAGGAGTTTGACACATTCAGTAGAAAACAACAACACCACTTTTCCCTTTTCCTTTTTTTCCTGTACTAAAATTATGAATACTCTTAGACATGCCTCAGAAAAGGAAGCAGCAAAATGCTTACACATGAAATCTAGTTCACAGTGTTCTCACATCCGGCGCCGTTTACCTCCCACGTGGTTTCATTCCACAGTGCTGTGATTCTGTACGAGTCTTGTTAGAAAACAACTTTTGGTAATTTAGGGAGTTATCTCCTCTGAAAAACAAATTTACATCATTCTGATGGAACATTTCTGAATGTGACCTGAAAAGTAGAGTTGCCTTCAGCCTGTGGTGACCTCCACATTCGGAGACACAAATTATCTCTGAAAGTTTGTAAATTGCTTTGTAAAGCAGGCAGCAGGTTCATTATCATGATGTTGTGTTAAAATTCATTATGCTGTCCTGTTTCTGAACCTTCTGGGAGAATTTTCTCAGCTTGATGTAAATCCTCAGCTGTGAGAGACTGATCATACTCACAAGAAACTACGGTTCCCTTTTTCCCTTTTCATAGTTAAACTTTTCAATTGCATTTTCTTGTTTTAACCATCACTTGCCCATTCATGGGTAATTAAGTTTTTAAACCATGAAGGAAAGGAAAATGCTCATTCTTTTTAACTTTTTCCCCCCCCCATTTTGGTAGTCACTGAACAAAGAATAGTAGGAAGGAAGGAAAAACATATGTCAATCAATGTTCATCATTTAAAATTGTTGATTTTTTTTCTTTTACTGAATTCTCCCTTTTCTTTGAACATAAAATATGAGAAAACAATCATACAAATGATTGTGGAAAGAATATGGATTTTTTTTTTTTTTTGGGAGAATAAAGTCAGTTTACTGAATGCACGGCTCCATTCCACTCGGGGTGGAGTGAGGCCTGACAGGTGCCCTTGGCAATGGAACCCTAGGCCACTGGGTCCACCAGGGCTCCTGGGTCCCCTTGGGCTTCTGGGCTGCTTGACCTGAGCTTTCTGGGACTGGACTGGTCACTGTTGTTGCCCATAGATGCTCAAGCTAGACCCCCACGAGAAAGTGGCACAAGGTGAAAATGGTGACTGTGAACACATTGGTTTCAGTTTCAGTAAAGAGAAGGAGGGAGGTGGGCACATGGGGACATAGAAAGGATGGCTGCATGGAGAGGTCTCCACTGAGCTCCATGGCCAGCTCGCTTGCTAGACGACCCGGCTTTGAGAAATACTGCTTTCATTTCCATCTCCCAATTCAGAACCTCATGATCCCAGTAAGGCAAAGGGAAAAGCCTTATCTCCCATCTACCCTCTTCCCTTCTGTCGGCCAAGAATATGGATTTTAAATTCAGATGGAGAAAAGTTTGGATCCCAACTCTGCTGTTTGATAGCTATATGACTGTGCCTAGTTTATTTGACCTTATTGAATATCAGTTTCCTCAGTTCTAGAAGAGGGATGATTGGTACTTAAGGGGATGTAATAAAGATTAAATTAGTCAGTTATGTATGTAATGCCCTTATCATGTACTAGGTGCCCCTAAATAGTTGGAATTAGTGTCATTGTTGTTGCTACTAGTATTATTATTTGCTATATAATTATTTTTCTATTTTAAAAATATTCATGCCTGTAATTCTAGCACTCTGGGAGGCTGAGGCAGGTGAATTGCCTGAGCTCAAGAGTTTGAGACCAGCCTGAGTAAGAGTGAGACCCTGTCTCTACTAAAAATAGAAAAACTAGCAGGGCATAGTGTCACACATCTGGAGGCTGGGGCAAGAGGATTGCTCAAGCCCAAGAGTTTGAGGTTGCTGTGAGCTATGATGCCATGTCACTCCACCCAGGGTGACAGAGTGAGACTCTTTCCCCACTTATATATATATTCCATCTGAAATATGTATCTATTTAAGAGAAAATTATACAGCTACTTTTAGAAAAAAATTAGCCTGAACATGTTGTAAAGGGCTTAGTCAAATAGCACTTGAATGGTATGTAACTGAATAGTGATAAAGGGGAAGGGAAAATATTAAATTAATTGCTTGCTAAAGTATTTCTTCCCAATTAAAAACCAATGCTGTGGGTTTAAATGAAGACTTTATGCATTTTTGAATTTCATTTACTTATTCATTCATTTAAAAATGCATATGTATGTAACATGAACTGTCAAGCATGTGGAAGGGGAAAAGTCAAGGGACAGGAGTGTGCAAAGAGAATTCCATCTGAAATAAGCAAAGGGCTTTTTCTCAGACTACAAATACCTAAAAAGATGCTCACGCTCACCAATACTTAAAGAATATAAATTGATAAAATGATGAAATACTTTCTCAAAGACTAATAACATTTAAAACTGGCAAAGAAACAGGGATACTCATCTACTGTTTGGAAAGATAGATTGTTATAACTATTTGGGGTGATATTTGGATTTGGCAACAGTTCTTATTTAAATTTAAAATATGCACAGCCAGAAATTCTGATTTTAGGAATTTATCTTGGCTCGGCTCCTGTGGCTGAATTGGCTAAGGCCCCAGCCACACACACCTAAGGTGGCAGGTTCAAATCCCCAGCCCGGGCCCGCCAAACAACAATGATGGCTGCAACCAAAAAATGGCCGGGTGTTGTGGCGGGCACCTGTGGTCCCAACTACTTGGGAGGCGGAGGCAGGAGACTCGCTTGAGCCCAGGAGTTGGAGGTTGCTATGAGCTGTGATGCCATGGC
>CAUYQV010182425.1:0-27147 GCA_963574575.1 Galagoides demidoff
GGACTAAATGGACACCAGCTTTAGGGGGGCCTTGATGAGTAGAGGGGCTAGGGGGACCTGTACCTCCTGAGGCTTGGGAACAAGCCTGTCCCAGCAGCACACCTGAGTAGGGCACTTCCTTTGCCTGCCTTGAGGACCTGGTACGTGCTGCTGGGTGTGGCGAGATGCCTCAGGGCTCCCAGGTGGCAGCCGTGAACTGTGGGAAGTCACTGCTGTCAGAGGAGAGGCTCTTAGGCACCCCGGCTGAGACTGTGGAAACGAGGGGCTTGGGGGAGCACGTGTGAGCGCTCTCTCCCCCCTGAGAGGAGAGAGACGCTTTAAGACGCACCACTGGGCAGTGCAGGCAGATAGCGAGGGGACAGGGAGACACACAGGAATGTCCTGATGAGGGGGCAGGAGACAGTGGGGCTGTGGAGCCCCTGAGATACGGCTGCAAGATGTGTGGCCGGGGCAAAAGGCACGCTGGTGTCAGACAGAAGTGGAAGGTTTCCTGAGGGATTTTAATATTGATTACATGTTTTAACAATGTTTTGGATATATTCTGTTACATATAGAATGAATTTTACTTGTATCTTTTACTTCTTTAATATGGCTGCCACAAAATTGGCAGTTACAGGCACGGCTGTGTCTGTGGGTGCCAGGCAGCCCCGCTGGAGGGCCAAATTTAAGGTTCACTTTTGAGAGAAGTGAGGCTCCCAAGGGAAAAGGAAGGACCATCTTTAAGGGGGTTCCTCCCTTCTGGGTTGGCCTTCCTCCTTCCTGCTTTATTCATCTTTATTCTAGACAAATATTGGACTGCGGGAAAGTTCTTTAAAGTAATCTGTCTTTAGGAAGCAAAAAGGTTTGCTTACTAAAATAGGTATGGGGAGACCCCAAATCTTATTTTTACCTTGCTTCAGTCACAGGAAATAGCATTTAGTTATACTACCTTTGTAAGGAACCCCTAAACCCCTGACTGGTTTGGCAGGCTCCGGCCATCCTGTGTGGCTGAATGAGCACACGCAGATGTGTGGGGTGCAGAGGAGCTTGGCTGAAAGGTTTCCTTTTAACTCTCACCCCAATAGTGGCTCCGCCCACTAAGGCGTGTGACCAGTGTGACCACAGGGAGCTCCATGAAGGAATCCAGTTCCCTCCTACCCTGTGCCTAGTACAGTGTCTGGTTATCCTCCTGGTCCCTGTGTGCTCAGCGGGGGACCTGCTGCCTGTGCCCCTCCATGTACTTTGCCCTCCTGGGACCCTGGGCTCACTGTCTGTGGGCTGCAGGGAATCCCAGAGGAGGCTTCCGCCAGTCTCTGCAGAGCTGTGTGTGCCCCCCTCCCCGTCACCCTTTGTATTTGTTTTTTTAGAGCTCTCCAAGTCCCAGAATGACATGACTTCTGAGAAGCATCTCCTGGCCACGGGCCCCAGACAGCATGCAGGCAGGACAGAGAGACGGAGCCAATCTGACACTGCCGTCAACATCACCACCAGGGTACCCAAGGCCCTCCTGGCCTCTGCGCCGATCACCTTCACATGGCTTTTTAGAGCTTTCCAGCCTGTTTTCTCTGTAGATTTACTTTTCCTTTTGTTTTATAGCAGAACATGAAGCAATCAGAAATACATAATGACAAGCTCCTCTATTTGGGCAGGTCCAGTTAAGGGAAAGTCAAAATATAAGGTCATTCAGATCAAGGAAAGGCTTTGACCCCATCCAGTCCCAGAGGCTCCCTGCTGGCTTCAGGGCCACACACCAAAGGCAAAGGGCTCCCTACAGGGCTCACACTTGCCCAGTTATTTCTAGGGTCTGTGAGCCCCTTCACAAGGGATCAACAGGCCTTTCTGCTTCCATTCAAGGTCAGTGATCTTTGGTTAAAATGCACCCAGGTCTCTGATCAAAACTATTTAAATACAAATCCTGCACAGTAGTGCTCTAATGTGAGGGGACTCTCTCCCAGGTGTCTAACCCTCCAGACAGAGCTCGCCTAGTGAGGGCTCTCAGGGAAATAATGACTCCGCTTTCCACCTATGAGTGAAGCCTTAAGCAAATGCACCAGGCATGAGCCAACTGTAGAATCAGAGACCCTGAGGAGCCCTGGCTGGCAGGTGCCACCAGCTCTTGTTTGCAGGCTTGACATGACTTCCCTGGTCTGCTGGATAGGACACGTGCCCTGTCTCTTTGGCTGTGGGCTCCACTCAAGATGTCCCCAGACTGTCGTCTTTGTGGTGTGAGGTCAGCCCCACTCTCCAGCTGAACATACACATGCTTCCTGAGATTTCGCTTTCTGCCACCTGAGCCCATGTGCTCCTCTATAAAATGAAGATGATAATAACACCTCTTCTGCCCCCAGCAGTTTTTATAAACATCCAGTGAGATAGTTTAGTATCTAATTTGCCATCTAAACGTATTTTCTAAATCACCAGCATTTATTATTATGAACTGGATTCTAAAATCATTCTCTGGACCATCTCATTTTATTCCCCTGATTGCTCTATAAGGTGGATGTTGCGTGTAGCCCCATTTCCCACTTAGGGAAACAGAAACTTGGAGAGATTTGATCACACGCCCAAAGTTATGTAGCCAGAGAGTGGTGGGCTGGGGTTGGAACCCACCCAGTCTGGGTTGGAGGCTGAACTCTAAAGGCACCTCTCGTGGGTAGGGTGTGTGAGAGTCACTCGGTCTCTGGTTAAAATGCACATTGCGAGTCAGTAGGCCCAGGCTGGGTATGAGATGTAGCACCTCAGATGCGTTTTCAGTAGCTCCTGGGTGACCAGGGGCAGGTGATACTGCTGCCCTCAGATCACATTTAGGAGCAAAGTGTCTGGAGGAGCAAAAACAGGTCTTGGGAATTCTAAATCACAAAGGAGCAGTGAGCTGGCACTGGCCCCGTGGGGTCCATGTAGGCTAAGGAGACCAGATTTTAACATTGGTAAAGCAGGACACCACTGGGGGTGGTGGGAGGTGGGGTGGGTGGGTGGTGAGAGGAGGGGCTACTAGCTGAGCTGTTTATGGTTAGGGACCCTCTGGGTGGGGAGGGGGGCTACTTGTTTGTTCCAGACAGTTTGGCTCCTTCTGAGCTAATTGTCCTTGCCTAGAAGCAAGGGAGGGAGCCAGTATCCTTCTGATACTGATTCCACCTGGGCAAGGGGAGTAGGAAGTTTACATTAGCCTTTTCATTTCCAAATGAAGTTACATTAACCTCTTCATTCCCAAATGGAGTTACATTAACCTTTTCTGCAGCCAAAAACCCTATATTCCCTTCCCATTCTCCCACCGTTCCCTAGTTTGTCATCAGGACTCTTTTAAAACACAGGACACGGGACAAATTGTTAAAAATAGGGACTGTCAGGTGGTGCCTGTGGCTCAAGGAGTGGGGCACCAACCCCATATACCACAGGTGGAAAGTTCAAACCTGGCCCCAGCCAAAAAAAAAAAAAAAAACAAAAAAAAAACTGCAAAAAACCTTTATAAAAGGCTTGGCACCTGTGGCTCAAGTGGCTAAGGTGCCAGCCACATACACCTAAGGTGGTGGGTTCGAATCCAGCCCGGGCCCGCCAAACAACAATGATGGCTGCAACCAAAAAAAATAGCCAGGTGTTGTGGCGGGCGCCTGTGGTCCCAGCTACCTGGGAGGCGGAGGCAGGAGACTGGCTTGAGCCCAGGAGTTGGAGGTTGCTATGAGCTGTGATGCCATGGCACTCTATCCAGGGGGATAGCTTGAGGCTCTGTCTCAAAAAAAAAAAAAAAAAACCAAATTTCTCTCTTTCCTCTGTCCCCTTATTCCTCCACCCCCACTATAAAAATAATACTTGTTTAAATAAATTTAGAAAATACAAAAATAACAAGAAAGCATAAAAAAAGAAAAGCCACCCAAGCCCTCGGCACTCTGGTGACCTCCTTTTGTTCCTTGCTTCCTCCCACCCCCGTGCTGGGCAACGTGCTCCCTTGTCTCCTGCTTAAATCGTTTGAGGCATCGTGAGCATTTCTCGTTCATCTAAGTTCCTTCTCCAATAGGCTGCTCCGTGGCCCACCATCTTCAAATTGTTTCCTGCTATTCTTTTTTTTTTGGGGGGGGGTATTATTAAATCATAGCTGTGTACATTAATGCACTCATGGGGTACATGTGCTGGTTTTATATACCATTTGAAATGTTTTCATCAAACTGGTCAACATAGCCTTCATGGCATTTTCTTAGTTAGTGTGTTAAGACATCTATATTCCACACCTAGTAAATTTCACATGTGCCCTTGTAAGTATACCTTTGTGCCAAAAGCTTTTCCCAAATTCTGAAATATTTCCTTGGGATTGATTTTTCAGAAGTGGGTTGGAAAATCAGTTAGAAGAAGAGCGTTAAAGGCTCTAGATCCAAAGAGCCTCTTTAAAGGATGATTCTTTGCACCTGTGACTACCTGAGGCCCTCAAAGGAAGACTGCCCCTCTCCCTGGGGCACTCTACACTTTGTCTTTAAAATGGCTAGAGAACACCCCTGGGGAGACTCTCCCTCCTGCTAAGGCAGTGGTTCTCAACCTGTGGGTTGCGACCCACAGGAACTGTATTCAAGGGCCATGGTATTAGGAAGGTTGAGAAGCACTGTGCTAGGGCCTGCAAGGCTGGGGATATCACCCCAGTCATCCTAGAAAGAGGACTAGGGGTCCTGACCCTGATGGAGCTTCACATTTGCTTCAGCTAAGAAGCAACAGCCCCAGGCCAGGCACAGTGGCTCACACCTGTAATCCTAGCACTCTGGAAGGCCAAGGCAGTGGCCTGAGTAAGAGCAAGACCCCCATCTCTAAAAATAGCCAGGCATTGTGGCAGGCACCCATAGTACCAGCTACTAGGGAGGCTGAGGCAAGAGGATCCCTTGAGTCCAAGAGTTTGAGGTCGCTGTGTGCTATAACACCACGGCACTCTACCAAGGGTGACAAAGTGAGACTCTGTCTCAAAAAAAGAAAAACAACAGCCCCACAGCTGGAGATTCCCGTGGGGCTCACAGTCAGACATGTGGCTGTCATGCTCTATCACTGACAAGCTGTGTGATATTGGACAAGTTACTTAACTTCTCTGAGCCTGTTTCCTTATCTGGAGAATGGAGATAATAATGGTACCTACTTTCCTTAGGTTCAATGTAAGCATTGAGTGGAATGATGTGACACCCTCAGCCCATTGTGGGCTGCATCACTGTGGTGTAGACTTGTAAGCATGACACGTGATACCCCTACTGAGGACTACTTTAGCTGCATAATTAGGGGGGGGTCTAACCCAGCCACACACAAACCTTCCCCCCTTCCCCTAAGACAAAGACATAAAGGATCTGTCTAGCCCCACCCCACCCCCAAAATTCATACCAAAAGACCCTAACGTGGGCGGCATCTGTGGCTCAAAGGAGTAAGGTGCTGGCCCCATATGCCAGAGGTGGCGGGTTCAAACCCAGCCCCGGCCAAAAACTGCAAAAAAAAAAAAAGGAAAAACAAATGACCCTAACTTTCCAGGCAAGCTATGGAACGTGCCCACTCCCTACGGGCCCCATATAAAAGGCGTCTCTAACTACCCCCCAGGTGCAGACTCCATCTTCACACTGCTCAAGCTGGCCACCCTCCCCTCTCATAAGCTTGGCCTGAACATCTCCTCGTCTTGTCTCTGGACGCCATCATTTACACCTTTCCTGCATCCCACTCTGTCCTCAAGGCTTCCTCTGATTTTGCAGAATCTTCATTCTTTGAGGTAAATGGAGGTGAGGCTAAGTGAGCCCTGCCTCCCAGAGCTGTAGGAATACAAATGAGCCTGAGAGACAATATTTTATAAGCTGCAGAAGGCTTTGTGACAATCTCCTTGGCTTGTGGCTGGTACCCTCCTGTGAAGGAACATGCTACCTTGGAGCAGGCTGCGGCAGCAGCTCTGGGTGATACGACCTCTTCTGCAGGAATCCAAAGCCTATTTCGGGCTCTACAGAGCACACTGGCTCCAGCTTCCACAGAACTCTGCCAGGTTCAACCCCCAGGATCATGGGGTCACACAGCGCAAATCCCAGATTTGTCCCAGCTGTGCGTCCTTGGACAAGTGCATCAGCCTCTCTGAGGAATCTCAGGCTTCCCATCTGTAAAGTGAGGGCTCTGATCATGAGGTTGTTAGGAGGAGTGAATGAACTCACCAGGCACACAGTAGGTGCTCATTATATGTAAACTCCACACTGAAGATGAGGGAGGGTTATAAATGGAGGAAATTCTGTGTTTATGGAGAAATGAGAAAGATTTGGGAAAAGAAGCCTACATTCTGGGGAAAACCATAAACTGGGCTTGAGGTATGGTGGATCAGCTGTCTCAGATCTGCCTATCTCCATGTCAGAGGCTCTGTGGAAAGGCTGGTTATGTCCCAGGATTCAGCCCCAGAGCCGGATGGGTGTCCCCGGAGGCCCGGCTGTTAGACCCTGCATGGTTCTTCTGCCTCTCCAAGAAAAGAATAGTGATGGGTACAGAGATGATATCCTTGGGCACACAGGTAATAAGCCCCTGTTTGCCAGGCCCTATTGAAGTCTCCAGAATTAAAGATGAGATCCTACCTCCGAGAGACCTTACATTCTGGTGACAGGTAGAAATAAAGACTGCACATTAAAGAAGTAGGATGAGTTAGGACGAGATGAGCAAGAGAAGGAAATGCACAGGGGACTGGGCAGAATAGGGAAGGGCGCAGACCTCAGGCAGAGGAGGAGACGTTTGCCAAAGCTGGGCCACAGGGACGAGGCAGTGCAAGGGTGTGAGCATGGAATGGAGTGTGATGTACATGGGAACCAGTGAAAAAGGCAGAGATCGGGGTGTGGTGAGCCAGGCAGGTGGCAGGGCCGGACCTGTGTCACAGCCCAGAACACAGAGCAGTGGGGACTTCAGTGAATGGTCTGTTCTGTGTGACTCACAGGGGCAGCAGTTTCAGGGAGACGGCTTCCAGCTCACTATAAAGCCAGACTTCCGGGCAGACAGAATCATCAAAGAAGGGGAATGGATTCTTTATAAGGGAGGGAGCTCCCCATAGCTAAGGCACGCAAGCAGAAGCAGAGGGAAAAGATGGCTTAAAGTGGAGCCCTGGGTTGCACTGGGCTGTATGCATTCGTTCTGTTGGTCACTCAGTGAATAGTGAGGTTACCATGCCTCTGTGACCCGTCCTGTGCTGGATGCTGGGTAGCTTCAGTGGGCCATGGGCACCATGGGCACTGCTCTGGTGGAGGTTGTGATCCTACAGGAGGAAACATAGGAAGAGGATGGAGAAGATTCTGGGCCACCAGAAGCAGGACAGAACATGTGAGGGCAACAGAGGGGCAGTGAGAGGCAGAGAGGCAAGGGAACAGGGAGAGCCGGAGCAGTTTGGGCTCAAAGAGAGGCTTCATGGCATCATCTTTGGGCTGGTGGTGATAAGACATGAGGATCGGACATGAGGACATGGAAGGAATAGCATCCAGACAGAAAGAAAGACACAAGCCAAGGTCTAGAGCAGGCTGTGTGGTGGAACTTCCCATAATAAGGGGAAGCTCTATGTCTGCACTGTCCAGGACAGCAGACAGCTGGGAAGGGGGTCAGTGTGACTCAGAAGTGGCATCCCCCCCTCCCCTCCCATCTCCTCTCCTCTCCCCTCTCCTCTTCTTTCTTTTTTGTTTAGCAGGCCCAGGCTGGGTTCAAACCCACCAGCAGCCCCGGAGCATGTGGCTGGCACCCAAACCACTGAGCTACGGGCTCCCAGCCTGCTCCTAGTCTTTTTATTTTTTATTTTATTTTATTTTTGTATTTTTGAGACAGGGTCTCACTATGTCCCCCTCAGTAGAGTGCAGTGGCATCACAGCTCACAGCAACCTCAAACTCTTGGGCTTAGCGATTCTCTTGCCTCAGCCTTCCAAGTAGCTGGGACCACAGGCGCCCACCACATGCCTGACTATTTTGTTGTTGTTGTTATTGTCATTGTTGTTTTGACAGGGCCAGCCTGGGTTCGAACCTGCCAAGCCCGGTGTATGTGGCTGGAGCCCTAACTGCTGAGCTACAGGCACCAAGCTGAAGTGGTGTTCTTAATTGTATTTCATTTCAATTAGATTGAAAAAAGGTACAGGTGGCTAGTGGCTGCCATACTGGGCTGAGTCCAGCCTGGGGTTTGGGTAGGCCTGAGAGAGAAGGAGGGCTGCAGGACTGGCCTAGGGCACCTTACACTTGCTTCTGGAGGCTGGGACAGCTATCAAGGGTCTTCTCAGGTTCAAAGACCCTGCTGGGGCAAGGAGGTGGGATGCACAGAGGACTATCAAGCAGGGAGGAGTGAGTGATGGATGTGGGGGCAAGTGTACAAGCACCCCCCAGGCACTGACACTGCCCATTCCTGGGGCTGGCTGGAAGGAGGCTGGGCTGTGTGCTCACCTGGGCACACTGATTCTTCCCCTGGGTAGAGCACTGGCCAAACCCCCCACCATGGCCATGTACTGCCCTTGACCTCACAGCTGACCTCATCCTGGTCCCAGGAGCGTTGGTGGAGCACCTGCCATGTGCCCTGTGATTCCAGGCACATTGTCCCCTTGGGAGGGGCCCTGCAGCCTCTGGAGCCAGCAAACTTACCAGCTATGTGGCCCTGGGCAAGTGACCACCACTCTAGGCACCTTTCCCTCTGAATGCTTTCATGGGAGGTGTGGCAGTTGGAGGTGCACAAGATGGATGGGGCTGTGCAAGGTGGGTCCACCATGAGGCTGTGAGCAGGTCGTGTGCAGAATATACACAGTGTGCAGGTGCCCATGCAAGTAAGTTTGACAATGTCCAGGGCTTTAGTGGGGCTGTATAGAAGTGGCATCACCTCTGGGAGGGAAGGGATACTGCTGTGAAGATGTGCGTGGGCCAGGGGAACAGGAGCCCACTCATCAGCACAGCCTTTAGCTGTGGCCACCCAGTGCCAGCCAGAAGCTAGAGAGCAGCAGGAACAGCTCTGCCATCACATGGGCCACTTGCCCAGACTCCCTCCCAAGGGTACCAGGTTTGCCTGAGAGCTGCCTCCCGGCCCCTGAACCCCAGTGCCCAACAGAATCAAGGTGAAGCCCTAGAGTGTAGCCAGGTGACCCACCCCACCCCATGGCCACAGCCACAGGGAGACCCAGGAAAATCCAAGCAGGCAGCATGCAAGAAAGCATGACGCACCACGGACAGAGCTGCTAGGCTCTGCTCCTCACAGCCACCTCCTCTTCACAGCTGTTTTTATTTCATGACAGCCTTCCAAGAGGTGTATCCTCACCCACTTTTATAGAAGATAAAACTTTTATGAAAGTGGCACAGAGTGGTGACATAAGCCCCTCTTGCCTGCATGGCCCTCAGTCCCCATCTGCTGACATTGGGTGCAGCACACAGAGGGGCTGACCATGACCATGGCCATGGGCCAGCCTGTGGGAGTGTGGGAGACCGGGTCTTGAACTCTGCCCTCCCCCTTGACTCCGGCTGCTCTGGCTTCTCACATGCTAAACGACATGGCCCCCAGCTGTGTGTCCTCTTGGAGTGCCACTGGCTGCGCAGGCAAGGGCTCAGAACTTTCACCATTGCTGAAGATTCACAGGAATAGGGAAGCCAGCTCAGCCATCACTAAGAACAGAGAGCTGGGGTGACCTGGGAGGGGCCTCGGGTCCCTGCTGGCAATTCTCCAGTTTAGCCCCTCCAGAAGCCCAGCTGTGACCTGCTGAGCAGGGCCCTCAGTCACCTCTTCCTGCCCAGGAGACCTAAAGAGTGGGCTCCCGGGTATGGTCAGGCCCTGAGCAGGGGATTTGCAATGCAGCCCCAGCCCCAGGAGGGAGGCCTGGTGTACTGGCATTTCTAAAGCTGCCACATCAGGGTGGGACCACAGGGCTGGCACCAATCACAGCTCCACAGGTAAATGCTCATTAATCCACCCTCTACAGCCACTTTAAAATAACTCAATTAGCTTGGAAGAGGTCCTGGCCACCTGCCAGGGAGGGGCCCTGAGGAGGGGCCCACAGCATCTTCTGACAGGCGGCCCCCCACACTGCAGGAAGGGACCCTGATAGGGAGACAAGAGACACCCCCATTCTGAGGAATGTGCCCCTCCCTCATCACAGCAACCTATCCCACCACAGCTCTGCCATGTTGGGGCTATCTAACCCCGCTGGGCAGATGAGGAAACTAAAGCTCAGAGGGCACAGAGATGACCCAGTAAACCAGGTGGGGTCTGCTCTTCAGTGCTCATGAGAGGCTTAAAAGAAGGGGACAGAGAGAGCTCAGCCCTCCAAAGAGCTGGGATTCCAATTGGCTTTTTCCCCAGGGCAAGAAATTAAGGTGCCAGCCAGCACAGCACCCTCCCAACAGTCCAGAGAGGCCCAAGGCTAAGCCTAGGAGGGACTCTGGGCTTCAGGAAGAGGCAGTTCTGAATCCCAAGAGAGCACTGTGGCACGAGCTTGGATTCTGAGCTGCACATCTGTCTACCTGGGAGGCACAGACCACTGTGGCTTCTGCTGGGGGCCTCCACTACTCAGGGAACTAACTTGGCTAGAACCACGTCCTCAATAAGATGATATCTACAACTCCTCCCTCCTCCTACCAGCCCCAGAAATAACGTGAGCCCAGGCCTATGGATGACCCAGGGCTTGATACTTGGTGGTCACAGTGAGGCTGAGGCCTCTCTGTTGCCCTGGGGGAGGAAGGGCAGCTGTGCATATGTGTGTGCAAGCTTCATTCAAGGAGGGCCACAGAACAGCCAGAGCACAGGAGCTCTGCCTGCGATTCGCTCCAAGGTTGAACTCATCCCCTTCCCAGTCTGCTCCTTTCTTCCTTGGAGAACAAGCCCCCACCAACCCCTGCCCCCATTCACCCCACATTGCGGTACCAATCCACCGCACAGTCCTGCCCAAGCCCATTCCAAACTTTCAGAACCCATCCATTTTGAAAACATTGGCCCACTTCAATCCAGGCCACCATCACTGCCCTTCAAGATTGCTGCCAGGTCCTTGTCACCAGTTTCCCTGCTCTGCACACCCACCCCCCACCCTCACCCCCACCACCACTACATACCTACCCATATACACACCCACATATATGCACATACACACACATAATACACCTGTACATACACTCATACAGATATACATACACACACCAGTTGTCAAGGGGATCTTTCCAGAACTCAAATCTGACCAGTCACACCCCCCCCCCCCAGTGACCTCCACAACCTGACCTGCAAGGTCCCCAGGCCTTGGCCTGCTCACCTCACCGAGAACTGAGAGGCACAGTGATTTAAAACATGGGCTCCAGAATCAGCAGACCCAGCATGAATCCTAGGGGTTCCATTTGGTGGCTATGTGACATTGGATGAGTCACACCCCTCTCTGAGCCATCCTCACCTGGGCAGCTGGGTTGCTGAGGGCTTTTAGCATCCAGGACTTAAGGAGTCACAGGTGGGAAGCTGTAGTAGGTGCCGTGCCACGTGGCCCTGCCTGGTCAGCCCCACCTGCCTTTCAACACTTGCCTGTGGCGCCACTGCCTCCACCCACCCTCCTGCCCTGCCAGCCTTCCTGCCAGCCCTTCCTCTTGGTGCCAGCAATCCCCTCAGCACCCTGCTCCACACGCGTCTGGGTTCTGCTCTGTCTGCCTGAGAGTCTCTCACCAACTGGTCCTAGGACTCAAGCTAATCATGTTTAATGAGTGAATGAATGAAGTATGCAGGCCTGTCCATGGACGTGTGGGGACACAGTCACATGGTAAACTGTACACAGACAACCCACACACCCCACACACAGACACGCCACACACACCCCATGCAGAGACACACCCTACACACATACCATACACAGACATGCCACACACATACACACACCCCCACACGCCACACGCAGAGACACCCCACACATACATACCATGCACACACCCCACACACTCTCACATGCCACAGACACACCTACCATTCACTCCACACACACACCACATACACACTCACATACCACACGCACAACACACACGCGCTCACACAGAGTACCCTCTTTGCCATCTGTGGCCCAGACCAGCTAAGGGTCAGAAGGGAGCCCCAGGGTTGCTCCATCTTCACTCGAGAGTTCTGTTCATACCCCCATTGGCACAGCCCAACTCAGCCCGAATCTAAGAAGAAAGGGCGGGGCCAGAGTGTACAGTGCTTCCAGGAGCACCCAGGGTCCGAGGGGCTGGCAGGGGCAGCCCAGGAGCCCGCTGAAGCTGGCCAGGCAGGGCACCTGAGGGTGGGGGAGCCGTAGGCTGGAGGATGGCAGCTGGTGAGCGCCTGTGCCTGGCAGTGCTGCCAAACGCCCACTGCACCAGCCGCTAGTTTCCAGGGCCTACCCACGAGCTAGCGGGCATGCCAGGCCCAGGCAGCCCTAGGGTGTCCTGCCAGGAAGAGGCAGCCTCTGGGAGGTGGCCTGGGAAGGGAGGGGTGGTGGGAGAGGGGCCATCCTCCACCTCTGTCCTCTGCTGTAGGTGAGGACTCCAGACTGGCAGGCAGGACCACCCTTGGCCCACAGTGTGACCTGGGACAAGCTGCAGACTTCTGTACAATTGAGGGACAGGATGGGCAGAAAGGCCCAGGGCTCCCCCACCTGAGGACTCTGGTCCCCCGACCCTGGGTGGTATGCAAAGGGACTGTGGCCACAAGAGGGCGCCTGTGCTTTGGGCCCGCTGGGAGCACAGGCCACGAGGCCTCAAGGTGGAGAGGAGGACTCTGGGCTGGGGCTGAATCTTGAGGGTTGGGGGAGGCTACCTGTGTGGCCCTAGGCAAGCCCTTAGCCATAGTTTATCCCTTTTCATCTGATGGCAACACTATCTGGCTTCAGGAAATGTTTGCTTAATAAACACAGGAATGAATGAATTGAATGAGGTGTATTATTAATAGGTATCTTACAGGTAAGGGGAGTAGCTCTGGGCATTGAGGGACAAGCCCAGGTCACCCGGCTGGGAGGCCTGGAGCCTCCTCCCCCGCTTTTGGCTGCCACAGAGCTTCAGGAAAAGCCCCGTAATCTATGTGTGGGGATTACCAGCTCTCCAGCTCGGAGCCAGAAGTTGGGACAAAGCCCTGGCCCTGGCCCCTCCAGTGGCCCTGCCATAGAGACCAGGCCCCTCTCTGGGTGGCACCAAGTAGTAATATAATAATTAGTAAAAAAGAAACCAAAAAGCACTTAGTCCACCACTGGGGTCACTTTGTATACTTACGAAGCATCGTTATTTTCTGACTTACAGAGAAGGAAGAAGCCTTAAGAGAGGTTAAGAACTTGCCAGACATGGGCACCGCCTGTGGCTCAGTGGGTAGGACGCCGGCCCCATATACCAAGAGTGATGGGTTTGAACCCGGCCCTGGCCAAACTGCAACAAAAAAAAGAACTTGCCAGGGGACACAGGGCATCTCCTTGCAGTACTTCGTCCGCCTCACCTGCTATGTCCCTCCCATAGTTCACCCACCACAGTTTTCCCACCTCCTCAGTTGGGACAGAGGTGCTTTAGCACCAGGTCGGGCCCCAGAGACTTCACGCAGGAGGAGAAACAGACAGGTGGAAGAGAATTCACTCAGGGCAAAGATGGCAGAAGGGCCCTGTGAATATCGAACCCCCCGATAACACAATTCCATCTCATTCCAAGATTCCAATCCAAGAAGTCAAAAATGTAAAGATCCATCTATTTGCAAGCCAGGACAGCCCTCCTCTGCCTTGAGGACCCTGTCCTCAGCTTCTCCCTCCCTCTCCCCTCAGTGGGTGTCTCTCCCCCATGGCTCCCACCTCCTTCACACCTCCTCACTCCCTGAGATGGAGGCCTGACTCAGCCAAGGCCTGCCTTTACCCCAGGGCTTTCCAGCATCCCTGACCTCCCAGACAACCACTGCCCTCTCCCTCCTCTGCACTCCCCACCCACGCCACAACCTGGATGTTGTCCTCACCCAGAACTGCACCCCCATGCCACCTCCCAGCCCATATTGGCCTCTCTGTTCACTCCTATCTGACTCTTTGACTTCGTCACATCACCTTCCTCCTCCTCCCAGGGACAATGCTCCCCCACCCACCCCCCATCTTGCCTGGACCTCAAAGGTCCTTCCGGTGATCACAGTCTTGAGCACACACCCTAGCACCTAAAGTCTCCCACGCCTTTCTCCAAAGACCCACAGTACAGACCAGGCAGCCCTCTGCTGAGCCACCCAGCCTCAGCCCTGGGCCCTGTAGCTCTGCCCTTATCGCTCCTCCCTTCTTCACCTCCTTCCTCTCCTCCATCAAGAAACAGGCTCACCTTTTATTAGCAATTTACCAAACACCCCCCTTAGCCCCCACACCTGGCTCCATCCAAGGCCCCTCTTTCTCCTCCCTTCCCAGCTCAATGTTTCCAAGTGTTTCCTTTACGGCCAATCTCATCCCCCACCTGACATGTGTTTCCCAGGCCCATCTCAGTCCACCCATCAGTACTGTTCCCTCTCATGACATCCTTGCTAAATCCAGCAGGCACTTTTACTCTTACCCTGACCAGGTGGCCGGCAGCCTGATGACAATAATCCCATGAAGTAGATGCTATTATTATCCCCATTTTGCAGAAGGGTTACTGAGGCACAGAGAGATTAACTGAGTTCCTCAATGTGGAATAGCAGGTAAGTCTCAGAGTCAAGCTCCCTTTCCTGAATATCCCACAGGATCCTCAGACCGGCCATGACCAAAATGGGCTCCCTGGCTCTGCCTTGGACTTCTTATTCCTGGCCACGCTGGGGTTTGGATCAGGGGATTCATGGCTGCTGGACCTTGGGCAGTTTTACTTAAGGCCCAGAGAGCACTGAGCACAGAGTCAGCACATGCTCAATGAAAGGCAGCTTCTATTTGTCACCACCACCCTCTCCCAACCTCTGCTGCCTCTGCTACAAAATGTCCAGCCTGGGGCCTGGCCACTCACTCTGCACACTGGCCTTTGTGCACTTTGTCACTCAGAGCCACCCTGATCCATAACCTTGTGTGTTTGGCATAAATGCACTATTTTTCAAAAGTCAAAATAAAACTTTAAGAAGCTGTAAAACCTCAGGAGTTTGGAAGATTCCCTGCAGGGTCAATTAGGGTGAATTAGAACCTACAGATGTGAATCTACCCAACCACACAAGGCACTTGGGCAGTGCACTTTGGAACGTTAATGAAGACGGAGGGAGGGAGCTACCCTCACTCTCCCTCCGAGCCCTGTGGGGAGGGACAGGAACTGGCCAGCCCTGGGCTATGTGATTCCCAAAAACCTGGGCCCCACTTCTCACCTGGAGAGGGGGTAACTGTGTATTAGCTGGGAGAGGTAAATTTAGATCCTTAAGTGGTGTATGTAGCCATTTCCATCCCTGGGGCATAGAGCTCAGGATTTATAATGATGGTTGCAGGAAAAATGAGGTGAAAGTCACCATTTGCTGGGTGTATGATTGTCTCCATAAGGCAAAGTCATGCTCCACCTCGGCTGGGCCAACACATGAGTCCTTCTTGCTTTGGGCAGGAGAGAAGAGACTGGACTCAGTCTCAGGCATTGTTGCTTTTACAAATCACCACCACCCCGGAGATGGTCACTGCTTTCCCCATTCTACAGGTGAGGACACTGACAGCTGACTCCAACACCCAGGATCTTAACCGCTACACAGGCACAGACCCTGAACCGGCCTTCCCGCCTCCCTGCGTTGTGAGGTCACCCATTGCCCTACTGCTGCTTTTGTGCCCCAATACCCAGGAAAGAACACAGATCTTGGCAGCAGAAAGCCCAGCTCTGCACTTAGAGCTGGGCAGCCAGAAACAAACCTGTCCCCTCTCTCTGAGCCTCAGTTTGCCTATTTATAAAACAGGGATGATGATGGTCATTGTCTTTGGCAGTTAAGTATCTTACATAAAAGGTGCTCAGGGTGCCTGCAGGGAGTAAATGTTCAACCAAGGCTAGATGGTTTAAAGATCCTTACAATCCACTTGTGAGATAAGATCTATTGCCCCCATTCTACAGATCAGTAAGCTGAGACTCAGAGAGGTTTAGCAACTTGCCTAAGGGCATAGAGCCAGGGAGCTGGAGAACAGAAACTGGGGCTCAAACCACATCTACTTGGCTCCAAAGGGGCCAAGATGGAAGGAAAGCAGGTGGACCCAGGCCCAAGGACAAGAGGAAGAAGCAGGAGAGGTCAAGAGGGGAAGAAGGAGGAAAAAGGAAAGGGATAGTGTCCGGGCAGGAGTGAGGCTGGGTGCAGGCACCTGCCTTGGGCAGAGGGCCAGAGCCCACAGGGGTCATGAAGGCAGTGTTGGGCAGGAGGGGGTTGCCCTCATCCTCGCTCTGTTCCATGGTGACCTCGCTGGCTCAGCCTACACCACCAGCATCCTAATGAGGCATCACAAGCAGGAGTTGGGGGCAGCACCCACACATGACAGCTCCTACAGGGCCTCCCATTCTAGGACCAGAGCCAGGATTCTACCCTCTTCCCTTGGTGGCCCAGAAGTGCCCTCAGGAGTTCTGCCTTGGCTCCCAGGGCAGAAGGTAGGCATAAGACCTGAGTAGCCAATAGCATTAGACAGCCTTCACTCAACCTCGGAGACCTGGGGCACCTGCAGGGTGGGTGGGGCTACTCACAGCTGCCAGCTTTCCTGCACTGGCCCAGGAGCCCCGCCCAGCCCGCCCTGAGGCCCCTGACAGCTGAGAATTCCTTGGGCATGACAAAGTCAGCCCTGCCAGGGGCTGGGAACCTGGCCTGGCAGCCCAGCCAGGGTTCCAGCTTCAGTTCTGCAAGCTGGCTGTGAGGTCATGGGCACCTCGCTTCCCCTCCCTGGAACTCAGCTCCTCCATGGCCAGAGGTGGCAATGGGTGGCTATCTAAAATGACTTTCTAAGCCAGAGAATCTTAGGGTCTGGACTCAAAGAAGCCAAGATTTGGAAAGAACCTTGGGCTATGATTTCCTAATACTGGTCTGCAGCCACCAATGTCAAACTCACCCTCAAAATGTATGAAAATATGGTTTTAGGGGCTCCCTTCTACCCTCAGCGGATCAGTAGACTCAGGACCTGGGCATCTGTAGATTTGATGAGCATTCTAGATCCATGTCCTCAGGGGACCTTCTACTGCTGCAGTGGGGAGACTCTTCCAGAAACAGGGTCCCACGGGGCCCTGAGCCAACTCCACTCTCTGCGGTTTCCACTCCTGGGTCCCCTCAGACCCTTTTCCTAGTTCGAGGTTCCCACACTCAGTCCCATCAGTAAACCCTCCATAGAAGTCTCAGCCACCTTCTCTCTGTCTAGGTCCCCTCCACCCAGGAGAGGCCCACCTACTGGCCGTTCCAACTTTCCTTCCCACCCAAGCCTATTTTTATTTTCTCCTTTTTTAATTGAAATGAACGGTAAAGTGCATTAATTTGAAGTGAACAGCTCCAGGTATACCTACCTATGTATCTTGTAATTATCAACCAGGTTAAGTTCTAGAACAGTGTTTTTTAACCTTTCTTTATCTCATGGCACACTTGAACCTATAATTAAACTTCCATGGCACACTTAAATTATGTTGATTCAAAAAAAGGAGTAAAAAAAAGAATATAGTTCCTATGCTTTAACCTGCTTTTGAAAATAATTTAATGAATGATCTTTAAAAGTTTTTGTGGAGTACCTAAGATCCTCTCGTGGCACACTAGTGTACCGCAGCACAGGGGTTGAAAATCACTGCTCTAGAACATTTCCTTGGCCTAACAGAGCTCCCACCACGGATCGGCTATGAGGGGCCTGCTTCTAGGGTGGTCTTCTCTGTTCATCAGCCCCTGTATCACAGGTTCTATCAGGATTAGATGTCCTGTGCCCAGAGCTTGTCATGGGGCAGGTGCTAGCACACCTGCTAGAGGAGACTGGCGGTCATGCCCTGTTCCAGTGGTGACCAGAAAAGGCCCAGGGTCCTTAGCCCAGCATTTGGGGCCCCCTCTGGTATCTGCCAACTTCTCTTGATACTTCCCCTCCCTTTCTGCCTTAGGCCTGACCTATCAAACAGACCCCCTATGTGGGTACGCTGGCCTCTACCTCTGCCCCCACACATCTCCTCCAGTAATTGTCTCCTGGGATTCTAGAATCACACCTGCTTAGAATGGGGTGACCCTTAGTCCCTACCTGCTGGAGTGATCAGTAGACATATAGGATCTACAGACTTGAAAAGTACTCTAGATCCAAGCCCTCAGTCTCCCAGTGGCCTCCCTCCCTGGAAGCTGCACTGAATACTACTTCACTGGTGATGGGCTTGAGAGTCTGCACGGTGACCTTGAGTCACCCCCAGTGACTCCAGGTCTCAACTTTCCCAGCAAAGCATAGAGCCAGCAGATCAATGCCACATACACCCTCATGCACATGTGAGTGACCTTGGAGCAGTCACAGTCCCTCTCTGGGTCAGTTTCCCCATCTATAAAATGACACAAGCAGACTTGGTGGATTCCATGGGCTTGTTTGACTCTGCTGTCTCCTACAGGGCACTGCCCACAGCAGGTATAAAGAGATATTTTTTAAACAAATACATAGCCCCAAATAATGGGTCACATTGATGTAGGATTGTAGCTATCTGCTGGAGATGCTTCAGGGGCAGAAATCCAATTGTGACATCAGATTTCGTGGGTTAAAACCCGGGGTCTCAACTTGCCCATCTGTTAAATGGAGACAAGAGCCAGGCAGGGTGAAGATGAAACAGGATAGTGCACAAGAGCAACTGGAAGAGTGTCTGTCACATACCTAGTGCCCTGTAGAGTTAGATCCACTGTCCCTCCGAGGGCCCACTGTCACTAAGCAGGGCCCTGGAGTCAGCATCTGCGGGACTAGGGGGCGGGGTGGAGTGTGGCAGCAGTTTCTATCTCTGGCCACCAGAGGGCGCCATGATGCAGCCGAAGCCACTCAAGTGCTCCAAAGCCTCCCTGACTGGGGGAGACCACTTCGCACGCCCAAGGGCAGTGCTGGCCCCACAAAGCCTGCCAGCCAGGACAGCGAGGGTGGAGGCCTGGCAAGCCTTTCTCCAGAAGATGCCCCACACCATCTGGGCCTGACAGTCTGTCCATATCCATCACAGCCTGTGATTAGCAACAGTTGGGAGGGCACTGAACCTTCTCAGCAAAGCCATTAGACCCATTTAACAGATGGAAGAACTGAGCCCCAGACAGGAAAAGACCAGCTCCAGGTCATGAGGAGAATTGTGGCCCCCGGTTCAAACTATGTTTCCTGCACATCCCACTAAACGTCTGTGGTGTGACCCTCTGACCAAGGCTGCACCAAATCACCGTTCCTCTGCTGGGGGACAGAGGAAGCAGTAAGTCTGACATCATACAACCTAGGGAGCAGGAGGATGGAGAGAGTGCCAGGAGTACCTGGAGAGAGACAGAGCAAGAAACACATGGGACACAGAGAGGCGGCACAGGAGAGAGATGTGGGGTAGACATTCAGAAGAGACAGAAGAGAAAGTGAACAGGCTAGGAAGAGAGGCAGACAGAGAAACAGAGCCCCAAGGGAGAGCAAGTGAGAGGAGAGCAAGCACCAGAGCCTGGAGAGGCGGAGGCAGAGGAATGGAGATGGAGAGAGGAGGGAGACAGACCTAGGACCCCGGAGTGATTCAGGGAGAGATGGAGCCTGGGAGGAGACAGAGAGGGGGACAGCCACACAAAGACAGAAAGCTGGGGGTGGGGAAGAGAAAACCGCTCCCACCAGCAGCTTTACCCTGGGCTGGAAAGGGGAGCCCCACTCCCCACTCCTGGGAGCCCAGCTCACAGCTGTGCCCCCACCCAGCAGGCTTGTCAGCCAGACACCCTGGACTCCCCAGGGCACCTGAGGCAGACAAGCAGGGTCCCTGAGGTCTTGTTGCTAAGAGATGCTGCCCGGGCCCTGTCTCCTGGGCCTCTCAGGGTGGAGCTTGGGGCTTACCTGGGGCCCTGGCCCCTCCAGCTCCCACCCAACTCAGCACTGACAGGCCCCCAACTGGCACCCTACTGACCCCCGTGAAAGCAGAGGGAACTGACATTCGGCAGGTGCCCACAGCTTGCTGGGCCTTACCAGCTCCTGGCACCCAGGCCTTGTGTGCTCTTGAGAAGCAGTGAGCTCCTAGAGAGGCCTGCCTTTTACCAGCTGTGTGATCTTCGGTGAGTCATGTCACCACTCTGAGTCTCAGCACCCTCTTCTTTAAACAGATAGTATCTGTTTCCTATGAGCGTCCAGAGGAAGAATCTTAGTAAGGGTGAAGGGTCAGGGAACGGGGCTCATTATTCTCAAGCTGTCAGAGCACCTGGGGCCTCAGGTAAGAGCCGCTTAGCTCCCAGCCTTGTGTTAAGCACCTTAGCAAAACCCACAAGGGCCATGGTACAGATATGACAATTATCCCCCTTTTATAGATGAAGAAATGGATGTGTGGAGCTGTGCCTCTGCCGAAGCTCCCACAATGAGGAGTGTGGGACCTGGCACTTAGACCCAGGCTTATAGATTTGTGAGTCCCAGCTCTTAACTTCCAGGACTCAATTCCTAGCAAAACTTGGAGATTCTCCCATAAGGAGGGAGCATAAAGGCAGAAGGCCCTCCAAACCAGGGCCCTTTTCTATTCCCCTGCCCAGCTCAGGGCCCTGGCTAGGACAGGGCAGGTAAGAGGCCTGGAAGGCAGCAGGAGAGCCAGCCCAGGGCCAGACTGGAGCTTGATTTATTATCTGCGCTGCCTTCAGGCTGGGCCATAAATCTCCGGCTGCAGCAGCTGGCCAGGCCCCTGGCAGGCTGCTGGGGACAGCCCCAAGGAGCTTCAGAGCATGCCACCCAAGGGGATCTCCTCCCTTACCCAGCCCTGGAGCTGCCTCTTAGGGAGATCTAAGAACTGTCCCCAATTAAGGTCTGACATCACCAGGAGACAGGGGCTTCAGGACCTGGGGCCATGTATAGGACAGCCATCCCAAAGCCCCTTACCCCGGCCCACTAGCATCTATGTCCACCTGCTCACCCCCTCAAGCTGCAGCAAGGACAGCAGAGGCAGTATGTGGGTTGAAGCCGCTGTTGGAAGCTGTGCCAGGGCCACTCCAACCTCTGTGCCTTTGAAGCCAGGCCCCTGGCTATGTGAAGACAGAAGCCTGAGGTCAAGACCAACCTTCTCCAGTCCTGACTCTATGAACCCTACAAGCCCCTTGACTTTTTGTTTGAAAATGTAATGAGATAAAAGTGGCCGGAATGTCCAGGGTACTCAGAAGCACCCTGCCCAGATCCTAGCCCCTGTCCATCCTTCCTCCTTCCTGTGATGGCTGCTCGCATGGTGTGTGGTCTCTTTGTGGGGTACCAGCCCCTTGGCCAGCAACTACTGCCTGGGTTCAGAGGGCTGAAAGGAAAGAAGTCCAGAGGGCAGTGTGGTGCCAGGTGAAGGCATGCGTGGTAGCGGTACCTCTGGGCAGTGTCATCTCAGGTGTGGGATATCTCTGTCCCCTTCTCTCTTCCTGGGGGCGTGGCCCATTGGGGGTTCCTGGATTCATCTTCTGTTCCCCATACAGGCATACCCTCCAAATTGAGTTCAAATCCTGGCTCAGGCCCTTTCTAGCCTCAGGAAATGTGCAAGTCACAGGTGGTGCGTGGGACTGATGCAAGACTGAAGGGGCATCCAAGGTGCTGTTATGAACTGGAGACGTGTAAGGCCTAGGTCTCAGACTGAGTGAGAGACTAGGAGAGGGTGGGAGGGTGGCCCAGGCCAGTGTGTGCGTGAATGTGTGTGTATGCATGTGTGTGTGTGTGTGAGAGAGAGAGAGCATCTGTGTGCATGCTTGCATGTGTCTGTGCACATGTGTGCACATGTTTGTGTCATAGGCATGCATGCATGTGCTTGTGTGTACACTTGTACATGCATGGGCACACACGTACTCACATGCTCTGGTGTGTTGTCACGTTGTGAGCATGTCTGTGTGCACGGGTGCCGCAGATCTGGCTCCTCTGAATCCATCCTCCCTTTGGTTCCTTCCTTCCCCCTTCTCCTTCCTTCCCTCTCCTTCAGCCTCTGCCACTCTCTGCCTCCTTCCTACTCTGAGGTCCTGCAGCCGGCATCTAGACAGCCCAGGCTGGAAGCAGGGACTGATCACGCTGTGTGCTCACAAGGACCCTATAATCCTCTTAGCTCCCACTTAACCCCACAGCCCCCTGGTGGGAGCAGCCCCTGCCTGCTCTCAGATATCCTGGGGGCAACACAGCAGAGGGCTAATGGGTCCCCAAGCCAACCCCACCCCACCCAGATTAATTAGTGAGAATGAACCCCAAGAGCTAAATATTAAAAAACAATTGATCTCGTGGAGACAGAGTAGAAACACTGTTACCAGAGGCTGGGAAGGAAGTGGGGAGGAGGGGACTAAAGCAGAGATGAAAAAAAAATATCAACAAAATAAAAGAAATGAATCCCCAATCCTCGTGGGGTGTGGGATGGACTTCTCAATCAATAATTTTCTTTCCTACCCACTGGCCCTTTTGCTTTTGGCAACTCCCTTTGAAGAAGGTGATTCTAATGCACGTGAGGTTCCCATAGGCCACAGAGCAGGGCGACAGCAGACCTGGCTTAGCTCAGGCCTATCCGATACCGAAGGCCACAGGGCACAGGAAGTGCATTGGGGTGGTCCCTGGGGGAGGCCCAGAACCCTAAGGGATCTGAAATGTTAGGGTCTTCCCTCTGCCAGAGCTCTGCTCAGGTCCTGGGGCCCTAAATTCCTACAATTGTCCCCCTGCCTTCCCTCCAGCCTCCACCTACCACCCCAAGTTTCCTATAGCAGTCTCTGAAGGACCTGAATTATCTCTGTCCTTTGAAAGTGCTGCCTGCCCATCCATCCAGTCCAAGGATCCTGCTTGGGGCTAGCTTGGTGCCAGTCCAGCCTGCATGCCAGCTCAGCCAAGATGCTTCTCCCACCTCCAGCTTTCCCCTCCTGGCAGAGTCTGCATACTCTGGTCCCTATGCCTGGAAAACCCATCCCACCTTTGTCACCCTAAACTCTTTGTCTGCTAGACCTTTTTGGTTCTAGACCTAAACGTCACTGCCTCACAGAGTCTGCCCTGACTGCTCATCTAAACTCAGCATTTCTGCTCTTCTCCTCTAAGGTAGCTCTCACGATCTGTACAAATATATAGTCTTCATGTTTTTATTTGCTTCACCATGGGTCTGCCCCACCGGGTGGGAAGTTTCAAGCATGAAATCAAGAGACACATATGTCAGTGCATGGCCAACATAGGTCCTAGAGGTGCTGGGCACATAGGAGGTTTTTTGTAACATGTTGTGAACAAATGAACAAATGAAGGATGTGGGGTGGGGAACAAACCTCCTGTACAGCTGCGTGAATAATTAGCAGGGTGGTATGGAGGGTGGGGAGGCCCTGCCCACAGCTGGCAGAGCGGCCCTGGATTATTGTTTATACTCCGGGGTGGGGTGGGGTGGGGAGGCTCCACTCCGCAGCCCACTCTCAAAGGAGTGGCTAGTCCCTCAGCCTCCCACCTCTGGATTCCTGAGCCACAGGCCCTGTGGCATTGAGCACCTGGCATCAGCTTCCTCCTTCTATGGGGAACAGGGTCCCTGGCTGTCCCCTAAGCCTATGTAGACTCCACTATGTAGCTCTGGCTGTGGACTGCACTTGCTATGTGACCCTGCCTATTTCTGGGTCTCAGCTTCCTCATCCACACTCAAGGGAATTGAAAGGGAGATCTCTGTCCTGGTAGGCAGCTTACAAGAAGCTCCCCCTGTCACCTCCTAGCGGTCACACATTTGTGTAGTCATTGAATAGGGCTGATTTTGTTTGTAAACCTGGGTTATTAGGAAAATAGCAGAGTATGGTTAGGTCACAATGACAGGGATGCTGCTGCCCTGTTCATTCTCGAATCGCTCTGCCTGGGGGAAACCAGGTGCCATGTTGTGAGGATACCCAAGCAGCCCACTGGAGATAAGCCTTCCTGCCAACATCTGGCACCAACCAGCCAGGCATGTGAGTGAGTCACCTGAGAAGCGGCTCCTGCAGTCCCAGGTGACCCACACACAACCATAGCCCTGGCCAACATCTTGGCTACATGAAAAACCCTGCTAAGAACCAGAAACACCCAGCTAAGCTAATCCCGGATGCCTGAGCCACAGAAGCTCTGTGAGATAATAAACACTTACTGTTTTAAGCTACACATTTTAGGGTAACTTGAATAAGTTACCCTTATTCAGACAGAAATAAGTAACAAATATACCTCCCAGGGAGGTGCCTGTGGCTCAGTCAGTAGGGCGCCAGCCCCACATATGGAGGGTGGTGGGTTCGAACCTGGCCCCAGCTAAACTGCAGTGCCTGTAGTCCCAGCTACTCAGGAGGCTGAGCCAAGAGAATCGCCTAAGCCCAAGAGTTGGAGGTTGCTGTGAGCTGTGATGCCACAGCACTCTACTGAGGGCAATACAGTGAGACTCTGTCTCTTAAAAAAAAAAAAAAAACACCTCCCATAATCCACCCAGTGTGTCTATCCTGATGGTCTGACCTACCAGCCTTTCAGAAGAGCCATAGGTTGATGGCACAAGTGTCAAAGTCAACCACCACCACAGACCACCCCTTCTGCTTTTGACCACTGCCCCCTACTTTCTCCAGACCTGAAGACAGACACACGGCCACACCCCAGCCACTTCTTCATAACCAGCATCCAGTCCCTGACAACACCTGGTACGTTTTTTTTCTCCTGCACATCCCTGGCCACCCTGATCTCCATCCATCCTCCACACTGGCTGCCGGAGGGAGGGACTTTCTGAAACACAGATCTGACCATGTCACTTCTGCTGCCTAGTCTTCCATGGCTCTCCTGTTGCCTACAGAATAAGGTCCAAACCTTTGGGGGGCTTTTATCATGGCCCCAGTTACCTCTCTCCAGCATTATCCCTGTTTTTTCTTTGTCTTAACTCTAACATTCCAAGACTGAACCCCCTGCAATTCTCTGAACACAAGCGTTTTGTGCATCCATACCTTTGTTCGCACTGTCTTCACCTGCATTCTCCTCTCCTTCCTTGCCTGGAAAACTCCTAATTATCCATCAAGACCCAGCCATTCTGATCCACCATAAAGAGCTGGTTATTCTCCTGGCCCCGTTGCATCCTGTTGGATTGCAGTGATTAGTTTACACATCTTGTCCCCCTCTAGACTAACAAGCTCAGAAGCAGGATGTGTCTGTCCTTCTCATCTCTGTATTCCCAGCACCTTGCTCAGTGGCCAGCATAGAGAGTTCATATTAGAGTTCTTCAAACGGAAGACCTTTCAGTTAACCTTTAAAGTAAATGCATTTAAAACTCACTTTAGAGGGATACATTTCTAAAAGGTATTATAGACTCCCCTGGCCTTTAAAAACAGTATCATATGGGATATGATTTAACCTTGCTTGGTTGTATGAGTTATGTTGAAACAGATGCAGAGTTTCTCGGAAGGAACCTGGGAGATTATCCAGCAGTTGAGGGACTTCAAGTCTAGAGAGATCAAGTAACTTGTATGATGAACTTGAATTACTGCCTGGGCCACAGTGGGTGATACCCCCTGCTTTATGGAAGAGTTTAGAGCCTTTGCTTTGCCCCTGCACTAAATGGCCTCAAAGTCTGTGTTCTTTGAGTCTTTCTATGTTGTTATAATCTCCCCAGCTCAGTCTGTTACTGTGCCAGTGTCTCTGTTACCTACCTTTCCCTTTTAATGTGTTACTTCTGATCCACTGGAGGCAGGAATACCAGATACCCAAGCTGGATGGAGCCATGTGGGAAGGAAGAGATGCAATTCCAGATTGAGATCTGGGAGTGCCTTTCCTGTAGGGAGCGTGGTGTGAACTCCGGCACAGGAGCTTTGCAATGCCCTCCCATATTCTGCTGGGCTGCAGATATGAAAGCCACAGGGGTAAGAGACCAAAGCATTGGGGTGGCTCAGCAGGCTGAAATGTCCATTAACAGAGAGACTCTGCAGGCAGGAGACTCCATGCATGGGCAGGTAACTCTAGAGGGGAAGAGACAGGGGCAGACTCTGGAACCATGAGTTCTACCCTCCCACACTCATCTTATCAGAGGTAAATGCTTGGTGTCAGGGACTAAAGGGAAGAGTACCACTGGGGGGCAGGACAGCCAGGGATCACTCAGGCTGCTTTGTCCTGGGAGCATGGAAGGGGCCAGCTGTGGACTAAGAGACTGTGGATTGTAGCCCCAGTCCCACTGTCAGCTGACCGCATGTTAAGGAGCAGCTCGCCCCAGGGTATCAGTTCCAGAACCTGTAAAATGGGAAGATGCTCTTTATCAAGTGTGGTAGTGAGGACATAGTAAATTTTAAGGTTCCCTGCATACCATCTTCACTCATTCACTCAACATATACCTACTGATCACCTACTTCATGCCAGGAAGAGTTCCAGGAACCAGGGACAGGGCAGTGAACAAAACAAGAGCTCCTGTTTGCACAAAGCTTACATTCTAGAAAGGGAGGCACATAAGTGAATAATCATGTATCCAGTGATAGATCGGTCAGAGGGGGCAATGTTTGGCTTCTCACTCATCCTCCATGTCCTCTGGGGAATCCCTGTGGGAGAATCTGCTCTACATTATCCCCATTTGGGGACAGGCTGAAGGAGCATCCATCTCCACCTTCTGCAAAAAGGAACATGGCAAATTGCACAATAGCTCTGAAAGGCCCAGCCACAGCCCTGGGAATGATCCGTGACACATCTGTCCTATCTCACTTCCCATGGCAAGGCACATGGTGACACTCATCTCTGAGGGGCGGGGAAGCGCTCCTGGAAGATGGGGAGCAGGGAGTGTTTGGTGGAAAGCTCTGATGCCCACCATGGGACTTAAGTACCATGAAGAAAAATAAAATAATGTAAGGAGAAGTAGATATGACACTTCTTCACATGAAAATCCAGGTAAGGTCCTCTGAAAAGGTGACCTTGGAGCACAGGTAGAAAGAGCCAAGGTGGGGGCAATGCCCTGGGGCAGGTGGAGGGTGGGAAGAAGAAAGGCACTCAAAGAAGATGTGGGCTCGGCGCCTGTGGCTCAATCGGCTAAGGCATCAGCCACGTACACCTAAGGTGGTGGGTTCAAATCCCCAGCCCGGGACCACCAAACAACAATGATGGCTGCAACCAAAAAATGGCCGGGCGTTGTGGCGGGCACCTGTGGTCCCAGCTACTTGGGAGGCTGAGGCAGGAGACTCGCTTGAGCCCAGGAGTTGGAGGTTGCTATGAGCTGTGATGCCAT
>CAUYQV010182439.1:0-10964 GCA_963574575.1 Galagoides demidoff
AAAAAAAAAAAAAAAAATTCAACATTCCTTCATGATAAAAAGGCTCAAAACACTGGGTATACCAGGAAATTACCTCAACACAATACCAGCCACATATGACACAGCAACAACTAGTATCATACTGAATATGGAAAAATGAAAGCCTTTCCTCAAAGATCTAGATCAAGAGAAGGGTGCCTACTTTCACCACTGTTATTTAACGTAGTACTAGAAATTCTAGCTAGAGCAATCAGACAAAGACATAAAGAAAGAGCATCCAAATTAGAAAGGAAGAAGTCAATTATCTTTGTTCATAGATGATACGATTTTATATCTAGATAAATGTAAAGACTCCATAAGACGATTAGAACTGATAAACAACTTCAATAAAGTTGGATGCAAAATCAATATGCAAAACTCAGTAGCATTTCTGCATGCCAACAGTAAACAATCTTTTTAAAAAGGAACCTCTACGGAAAAGTAGTATGGAAGTATCTCAAAAAACTTAAAGTAGACATACCTTTTGATCCATCAGTCCCACTACTAGGTATTTACCCAAAGGAGAGAAAAAGACGTTTCATCAAGGAGACACTTGCACTTAAATTCAAGCACAATTACAGCAACACAATTCACAATTGCAAAGATGTGAAAACAACCCAAGTGCTCATCAATACATGAATGGATTAATAAAATATGGTATATGTATACCATAGAGTACTACTCAGCCACCCAAAAATGGCAATCTTGCATCTTTTGTAACAATCTAGATGAAACTGGAGACTATTCTTCTAAATGAAATATGGCAAAAATGGAGAAACAAACACCACATTTGCTCAATACCAAATTGGAAGTCAATTAACACTATGTGGACATATGGAAGTAAAACCCAAGAGAAATTTAGTAGGGAGAAGGTGGTGGAGAGGTAGGGTAAACTCACACCTAACAGATGCAATGCACATATTCTAGGTGAAAGGCATACTTTTAACATTGATTTCAAATGTACAAATGAAAATTATGTAACCAGAATGTATGGACCCCCTCTAATACTCTGAAATAAAAAATAAGTTTAAAAAAAGACTGCAATCCCATTTACAATCGCTGCAAATAAAATAAAATACCTAGAAATAAACTTAACCAAAGAAGTGAAAGATCTCTATATTGAAAACTATAAAACACTGATGAAAGAAATTGAAGCAGACACAGAAATAGATAGCTATTCCATGCTTGTGGATTGGAAGAATCAATATTATTCATACTACCCAAAGCAATCTACAGATTCAACGCCATCACCATCAAAATGCCAATGACATTCTTCAAAGAAATAGAAAATATAATCTTAAAATTTATATGGAGTCACAAAAGACCCAGAAGAGCTAAAGCCATCCTGAGCTAAAAGAACAAAATTAGAGGATTTATATTGCCTCGCTTCAAACCATACCATAGACCTGTAGTAGCCAAAACATTGTGGTAAAGGCATAAAAACAGACACACAGACCAATGCAACAGAATGGAGAACCCAGAAACAAATCGACACGTGTATAGAGAAGTTACCTTGGACAAATGTCCCAAGAACACACAGTGAAGAAAGGACAGTCTCTTCAGTAAATGGTCCTGAGAAAAGTGGATATCCATAGGCAGAAGAATGAAACTAGACTCTTAACTCTCAACATATACAAAAATCAATTCAATGGATTAACAACTCAACACTAAGCCCTAAAACTATGAAACTAAAGAAAAATCATTGGGGAAACTCTCTAGGACATTGGTCTGGGCAAGGACTTACTGAATAACACCCTCAAAACACAGGCAACCGAAGCAAAATTTATTTAAATGGTGGCCACATCAAACTAAAAAGCTTCTGCACAGCAAAGGAAACAATAAAGGGAAAAGACAACTACAGAACAAGAGAAAATATTTACAAACTACCTGTCTGATAAGGCATTAACAACTAGAATATATAAGGAGCACCAACAATTCAATAGGGAAAAATCAAATAATCCAATTGAAAAATGGGCAAAGGACCTAAATAGGCATTTACCAAAAGAAGACCTATAAATGGCTGACAGGCATGTGCAAAAATGCCCACCATCATTAGCCATCAGGGAAATGCAAATCAAAACTACAATGAAATATCATCTCACCCCCAGTTAAGATGGCTTTTATCAAAAAGATAGGTAATAATACTGGCAAAGTTGTGGAGAAAAGAAAATCCTTGTTTACTGTTGGTAAGAATGTAAGTTAATGCAATCACTATGGAGAACAATGTGGAGGTTCCTCATAAAATTAAAAATAGAACAACTAGATATGACCCAGCAAACCTACTTCTGGGTATATATCTAAAAGAGGGGAAATCAGTATATCAAAAAGATATCTGCACCCCCATGTTTACTACAGGACTATTTACAATAACCAGAATTAGGTTTGGAATCAACCTAAGTGTCCATCAACAGATGAATGGAATGGAAAAGGAAATTGTGGTACATGTATACAATGGACTATGACATAGCCACAAAAAAGAATGCAATCCCGCCATTTGCAACAAAAAATGAAGTAAGTAAAGTAAGCTCAGCACAGAAAGACAAATCTTGCACGTTTTCACTCATATGTGGGAGCTAAATATTAAAAAACAATTTCCTGGAGGGCGGCTCCTGTAGCTCAAAGGAGTAGGGCAACGGCTCCATATACCAGAGGTGGTGTATTCAAACTCAGCCCCGGGCAAAAAAAAAAAAAAAAATTTCCTGGAGACAGAGAGTAGAAGGAGGTTATCAGAGGTTGGCCAGGGTAGCAGGGAGGAGGGAATAAAGTGGAAATGGTTAATGAGTGCAAAAATATAATTCAATAGATAGACTTGAAAATGTTTGATAGCAAGGTGACCGTGATCGACAGTAACTTAGTGTATACATTAAAATTGTAACTTTAATGTATACCTGAAAGAATGAAATTAGAATGTTCCTAACACAAATAAATGATAAGTTCCTTAGGTGATGGAGAGTCAGTTACCCTGTTTTGTTTAATTCACATTGTATGCCCGTATCAAAATATCACGTGGACCCTATAAAGACATATAACTATTATGTACCCATAATAATTAAAAATAAAAATAAAAGAAAATCATTGGGAGGCATTTTGGAGGCTTGCTACCACACTGTAATTCTTAGTTTCTTTATTCCTTATAGTAACTTTAAAATGTAGTTTAATATAGATCTATATTTCACTATCTGCTATTTAAAAATTCATAAGGTCCTAAAACCAAATCTTTTTCTTTTAATTCTGTTGTCAACCAACTTTTACTTAACTTGAACTTATCTGTCAGCAAAACCTGTTCTAAACTGATAAGAGGCTAATTATAGTCTCTATTTATCCCAATTGGTGTGAATTTTTCTTCATTTTACTCCATAAATGCATTCGATTAGGTGGTAGGATCCCAGATCCTTCTGGGGTTTGGAGTTATATAAAATATATTAACAGTAGTATTTTTCTAGAATCTGAAAAATTACAAAGTCCAAAAATACGGTTCTCTCATGGTTTGAGATAAAGTTTAACATAATTGAAGGGAATACTGATCCATTTTGCTTTATTATTGAGCTGATGAGAAATTTTTTGACATGGAGGCCATACATAACATTTTATAATTCTTCTGGTGATGATAACACATGAATGCAGGGAAAATGCCCAGGAAGAAACAACTTATCTATTAATTGGTGGTTGAAAAGACTCTAACCAGGGATAAGAACTGACACCCTCCCATTTTTTCATATCTCCTCCCATCACCATTGTCTATAGTCCCCACTTTCCTTCTTTCTGCCATTTTCTCTCTCATCTTTCACATATACCATTTTGTTCCTCCATGTCCACCTGCCATTTCCTCCTTGACATTTCCAAAGTACAATCATCACCTCCCTCAAAAAAATGTTAATAAAACAGAAAACTATCTGTAGCTGCCAATAACTAGCACATGTGCATATATGACGGTCTGATCCCATAGCGGGGGTTAATAACGTATTGCCCCCTATTGCCTTGGTCCACCTCTGACTTTGCCCAGAGACACAATAGATCATTTATGTGTACACTGACAGATTCTCACTTAAACCACCCAAGTACCTCTTTCTATGCTTGAAGGCTCACCCATTGATGGAATCTGGGCAGCCTACAAGTGCCAGAGATTTCACATCTTTAACGAAGGAGGAATAGAAGTTGGTGAATAAACACTCCAACTTCCTCAACATTCAGTAGAACAAACTCAGGTTAATGTTTTCTGCATTTTTTTTTCTTTTTCTTTTCTCTCACACAGGTTAGATTTTTCACTCCAAGTTTGCTGTAGGTCCACACAACTCCCTGGGGCAGCTGCCCCCATGTGGTGGCTCAACATCATGCCTCCATAAGACACATACATGTCTTGGTGGGTGGGCCTCCACAATCCCCAGTACAGGGAAAAAAGAGTCCTGTACCAATAAACGGCATTTAATTCCTTCCAGGGAGTGATGGACATCACCACTGCTCACATTTTACTAGCCAAAGCATGTCACAAGGTTACATCTAATCGCAAGGAAATGAGGATATAAAATAATCCCACATTCCTCATAGGAGAGGGGAACTAGACATCAGGGAACAGGAGCAATGTCAGCCACACGTACTGTGTGACTTCCCTTCCAACTTACTTTTTTCTCACCATGCTCCTGAGACTCGTCTGTGTTAATGGGTGTAGGCTCAGCTGTTTCCTTCTCATTACTGTCAGTATCCCCCTATATGACTACATGACTCTATGTTTACTTTCCTGCTGATGGTTTTTAGGTAATTTGTTACAACTAACAATACTGCTGTGAATATTTTATATATGTAATAAGAATTTCTTGGGCTGTTATTCTCATTTCAATACTATTTTATGAGGAGGGCCATGCTGAGGGATGGGGAGGGGTCAAGAGAATGTCCGAACCTTTTGGTGAACAGAGTGTGATATAAAACCTGGGAATATACAGAAATCAAAGCCAACACGTCAAATGCTATCTATTCATGTTTGTTCAAAAGAAAGAAAGTGATTTTATTTTCAGAGTGCTTTTTCTTCTCCCTTGAACATAACAGAACAAAAAGCCAAGGTTGTTGACAATGCATCATTCATTTAACAAATCCCCAAATCAGATATTCTGGTAATTTTCTGCATCCTATTCAAATTCTATTGAAAATTATGAGCACCATTGCAACTTAATATTACTAATTGAAGACACTTTGAAGCCTTCTGCGAATGTCAAGATGAGTGAAGTGTTTGACAAGACAAAGAGGAGGCATCAGCTACAATGCTTTCTACTTTAGAGTGAAAAAAACAGTGATAATGCCATAAAACATTTCCCTAGAACAAAATGGGCTAGGGAAAAAATAATGTGATAGGAGGAGGGTAAAAAAATCCTCCCTCTAAAAGTCGAGGACAGAGACAAAATAATAACAAGAATACACTTGAGTGAGACTAACTTTGTAACCACTACTGAACAAGAAGGTCAGCAAAATAATCGCTTACGTTAGAAGGGTGAGATCATTCACAGAGCTTTCCACTCACCTTGAGTCATTTTTACTAACCGGCACCTCCTGCTTTGTCTTTTGCTTTCTTCTTCTATTTTGTCTGAGCTACCACTTCTTATCACTTTTAAAATATCATGGATAAGGTTCCTTTTACACATTGCTAAAAACTCACTCTTCAACACTGAAGAAATGCCAGTTACATCAAACTATCTGCTATGGATTGAACCTTTGTGTTCCCCCCAAATTTATGTTAAATCCCTAATCCCCAGTGTGATGCTATTTGGAGGTGGGGCCATTGGGACATAACTAGGGCATGAACATAAGGTCTCATGATGGGATTAATGACCTTATAGAAAGAGGAAGAAACACAAGAGATCTTTCTCTTGTGTGTGTGCTTGTTCTCTCTCTCTCTCTCTCAGCAAGAACACAACTGTCTGCCAACAAGTAAAAGGGCCCTCACTATAAATTGAATCCATGAGCACCTTGATCTTGGACTTTCCTCTCTCTATAACTGTGAGAAATAAATGTTTATTGTTTAAGCCATCAAGTCTATGGCATTTTGTTATAGCAAACTAAACTCACTACACCACTATCTAAAATTCCCAAGTAGTTTAACCATTTTTTTTTCAGTCACTATTTGTAAATGAACAGATTATCATTGGAAGTCATGCAAGCCCATTATTGTCATAATCTATGTCAAAGTGAAAAAAACTATTATTTGTGTAAATATGAACTTAGCGGATATCTGGGACACCTACACATTTCACCTAAGAAAAGTTTGGCTAACAGTGTAATCCCATTATATTCAAAGAGCAATATGTTTGTGACCTCCACTTAATAAGAATAAAAATGGAGGCAGATAGGGCGGCTCCTGTGGCTCAAAGGACTAGGGTGCTGGCCCCATATGCTGGAGGCGGTGGGTTCAAACCCAGCCCTGGCCAAAAACTGCAAAAAAAAAATACAGGCAGATAAAGGGGGGGGTTAAAGCACATAATTTTGGGATTATTGCTCACAGATCCTCCCCTAACATTTCTAAGATTGAGGCAAAAGTACAGATGGAGGCCCATATGTCATATGACAAGTATACATGTCACCTGTCTTTGTAACAACCATGCAGGCTAGGTTTAAAGTCCGAATTCTAGGATTCCTTGATGTTCTGAGAGCATAGGCATGTGGGGAAAGTCTGTGGCCTGTTCACTTCTCTTCTTTCCCTTGACTTCTCTGCACTCCATATTGCAAATTTATATATACATACGGACAGTGCCTTGGCTCAAGGAGTAGGGCATCAGCCCCATATACCAGAAGTGGCAGGTTCAAACCTGGCCCTGGCCAAAGAATTGAAAAAAAAATTTACATATACGTATGTAGACACCGTAGCCTGAATACCTCGAGTCTGCCCAAACCCCTCATAAAGAGTCACCTTTTGGTTATTCTCTGGACTTATGGGTTGTATATTGGTGTCATCATCTGCCCTTTGGAGGATGGATTTGATGAAGAGGATCATGTAGGTCCCCAGTGCAGGCTGAGACTTTTTGAACAGGTACTCTAGAATCCTGGGTGGCCAGTGCATGGTATGCAAGAGGGAATAGAGGTTCTGTGTAGGCATGTCCCTCTGCGCCCAAAGACCTTTCTCTCCCTGAGACAGGACACAGATGGAGGAGGGCCAGAATGGAGCCCTCTCAATTGTAGGGCTCAGTGCAGGTGCCCCTCTTAGTAGGCCTAAAGTCAGTACTGATCAATGAAACTTCTTATTTCTTTTAAGGAAATTGGCTTTCAAGAAAGGATATACATGCAAAATGGTCTCCAGGAGAGTCTCATTCCGTATAATAGTCCTAGGCCACATAAAAAGTTAGAGCAATCTATAAAAGATTTATGAGAGGAGTGCCTGAAAAGACAAAGAAATTTATGACATTTCTAAGAGGGTGATGTGAAAAAAATAATACTCTCCTAACTAAAGAAACAGAATGAAGATGGGAACATGCCTCTTTTGCAGCTCGTGCTTTTTAGTACACTTTTCGTTCCTAATGAAATTTTAAAAGACCCACTATGCTATAGCACTTATTCAATGACAAGAAGGAGACAAAGAGAATGTCAATATAAGAGTTTCCATCTTCAGCAATTTTGGAACCTGCTTGAGAAAACCAGACACTTAAATGCAACAGCAATAGAACAGAACGAGGTGGTTGTGCTCAAGGACTAAAACACAGAGTGCGTGAGGTCAGAAAAGGTAGATAGAGCCAGTGTGAAGTGGCCAAGAAAGGCTCTGCAATTCCAGCTCAGTCCTGCCTGAATTAATAAGATTTTATAGTATCTGGGGGGGAAATCCTTCTCAAGAGCAATTTCTCAAAGTTTGCTTCCTAATTCTACTCCGACTTACTTTTATTAAATTAAAAATTGGCCAATCTAACCAGAGACAGATAGAACTGAGTGCTGGAAACTCAGAGTCTGCTCCCAACTGTGCTGGGCATCCTCAAATGATTAACTCATAGACACACACACAGAGTGATATAATGCCCACATGCACAGTCCCTTCCCTTCTGGAAGTTGACATTTTTAAGTGAGGAATATTAATATTGACATATAAGTGATAGTAAGTCCTTGAATACTTAAAAATCACAAGAGAGGGAATACAAAATAGGAAATATCGATGTTAGATACAGGGTAGGCATTGCATATTGCTAAACAGAAAAGGACATTTCTTTGGTTGTATGACTCACTGAGAAACTCACAAATATGAGGTTCTATATTAGACATAAATATCAAGAGGTCTTTGAGAAAAAGAGGAGATAGAAAAAATGCTGATGGAAGTCACTCCAAGTATCATGGAAGGAAAATGGTTCTTTAGGGTGTTTAGGTGGTAAAATAAAAAACTTTATATTTCAGATTAGAGAGCAATGGATACATCAAAAATAGGGTCCAGAAAGAAAATGGCAGAAGTTTATCTTACTACAGAGTAAAGTAGAGACTAATAATAATGTGCTCATAAAAGGCAAATAGCAAAGCAGCACCCATATCGGATATACTGGAGCAGTGTTCTTCAGGGACAACTCAAAAGTGCAGGTGCTCCATTTCTCATTCTTCCTAGGGCAGCCACAGAGATCCAATAGGGCTAAATGTCAGACTCTGGGCCTGATTAGGGAAGCACCAGCCTATGCCTCATTGTAATTAGAGGCCAGAAGTACAATAATAATATGACTTGCCAGAACTTTGGCTCCAACTCTATACTGTCAGCTCAGCATTAATGATTGAAGGAAGCATTGGGATCTTTACTGGTTGCAGCTCAACAATATAGCAAACTAGCAGCAAGACTCACTACAACAAGCATCGTGTCTGGAGGCGACTATAACTCTCCTTACATGGATGGGGATTAGGGTGGCAGAAATCTAAGCCACCCTTGCAGTTGACCTAGATTGACTGTCACATGCAATAGGCCATGCCTAATTTCCTTAAAGCTTTGCACTTGCTGGGAGGCAAACTTGTAGGGTATAAGTCTTAGATAAATTGACCCTTATCTTAAAAAATACATTATCTGGGTAAAAAACGACTTGAAAAAAGATTTGGAGTTTATTTTAGGAAAAACAAAATAAGTGATTGATTTCAGAAGGATCAAGACAGAGGGCTCTAGGAGCTTTAATCAATGACTTCAGTTCTTATCATACACACTCCATGTCATAGGTACATTTTTTTAACGCGTGACTTTGCAATTCTTCCCACTAAGACGTGAAGAATATTTCCTCACCATTTCATTGTTGTTTTAGCCATGTAATTTTTTTGACACTAAGATGTTAACAGATGTGACACAAGCAAATGCTGGAAAAAGTGCTTGTGAAGTTTTGTCACATGAATTTCTGTATTGCCAAAAGAAGGACATGGTCAGCTACTCCATTGGTCTAAAGAAGAGGGTCAGAGACATGCAGATCAGAGCCCTCCCAGCCATGCTCAGTCTGGATTGATCAAGCTGCAGCCTTATCCAAAAACATGTGAGGAAGCCCAGTAGAGACCATCAGGACCACTCAGCTGGTCCAAGCTCAAATCAGCTCCCTTCCAATATGAACCATAGATTCAAAGGAAATAACAAAGAATTTTTGATTTAGCACTGAGTTCTGGTGTAATTTGTTACACCACAAGAACTAAATGATACAATGTTAAAAACTATTTGGAGGAAGTATTTTCTGGTAGGGCATAATGAAGAAGGTATAAGATACGACATTGAAGAGCAAAAGAGAAATTCTTTATAAACCACATCAGTGCATATAAATAACGGCTATCACAAATGCAAGTAGAAGGTGTGAAATGCCCCAAATATATCAGTATTGCTAATTAGAGGAAATAAAACAAATGCTATTTGACAAGACCCTAAGGTTTATCCATGTTGTCATAAGTACCTTTATTTTATTTATTTATTTACTTATTTTGAGACAGAGTCTCACTATGTCACCCTTGATAGAGTGCTGTGGCATTACAGCTCACAGAAACCTCAAACTCTTGGGCTTAAGCAATTCTCTTGCCTTAGCCTCCCAAGTAGCTGGGACTACAGGGACCTGCCACAATGCCTAGCTATTTTTGTTGCTGTTGCTGTTGTTGTTTTAGCAGGCCCAGGCTAGGTTCGAATCCACCAGCCCTAGTGTATGTGGCCGGCATCCTAACCACTGAGCTATGGACGCCAAGCCCATAAGTACCATTATCTTATTATATGCCCAAGAGGACAGTCTTCATTTTGTGCTTACTTAATCATTTTTTAAACTAACAAAGTTCTTTACTTCATATCATAAAGCAATTTTTTAAATCTGCCATAAAGACATATAATCATGATAATGCTATTAAGATGATTTATAAGCTACAAAGTCTGGAAAAAGATCAAATATATTTATATTACCATTTCTCGACAGTCTCCATTGAAGTCTTAACACAATTCCATCAAGTTAATGGCTGTTAATATATATTAGTTAGTGAACATTTTCATACAGTGGCAGAAACACAATCTAATGAAAGAATTTCACTTTGAGACAAAATGGGTTTATTATTCAAGTCACTGTCAGCCTCAGGGATTAATTTGACAATTTTTAGGTCTAGTACAGACATTCTAAGGTTCATTCTTTGCTTAGCAATGGAACTCTATTCTTTCTGTTGAAAGTTTTATCTTACTACTATTCACACCATGAAATTAGAAGAATCCAGGTATATATCTAGAATCAGATCAAATCAGGTCAGACACTTCTAGGCGAGTCCTGAGTTAGAGAAAATTTTTATAGTTATAGCTGCTTTAAGCCAGTAGCTTTTCCATTCTCCCTTTCCTTTTATTTATTTACTGTTCTTTTAGAAAATGCTTGGGTACACCAGAAATTTTGTTACATGTGTCTAACATGTAGAGATCAAGCCATGGTATTTAGGGTAACCATCACTTGAGTACAATGCACTTTTATTAAGAATAGTCATCTTTCTTGGCTACCAAAAATTAAATTTATTCCTTCAAC
>CAUYQV010182440.1:0-19033 GCA_963574575.1 Galagoides demidoff
GGACCACAGGCGCCCGCCACAACGCCCAGCCATTTTTTGGTTGCAGCCATCATTGTTGTTTGGCAGGCCCGGGCTGGGGATTCGAACCCGCCACCTTAGGTGTATGTGGCTGGCACCTTAGCCGATTGAGCCACAGGCGCCAAGCCTAATGTTTTTATTTAATAGACATTTGCTTTTTCTTTTTTTGTAGAGACAGAGTCTCACTTTATCACCCTCGGTAGAGTAACAGTGGTGTCACAGCTCACAGCAACCTCCAGCTCCGGGGCTTAGGCAATTTTCTTGCCCCAGCCTCCCAAGAAGCTGGGACTACAGGTGGCTGCCACAACACCAGAGTATTTTTTTTTTTGTTGCAGTTTGGCCAGGGTTGGGTTTGAACCCATCACCCTCAGCATATGGGACCAGAGCCCTACCCACTGAGCCACAGGTGCCACCCAGGCATTTGTTTTTTGTTTTTTGTAGAGACAGTCTTTCACAGTCCCAATCCCCACACACCACACTCTCAAACCTCTGGGCTCCAGTGATCCTCCTGCCTTCAGCCTCCTGAGTAGTTGGGACTACAGGGAGGCACCATTGTGCTTGGTTGCATTTTTTTTTTCTTTATGTTAAAATATCTGATCTTTTTCAGATTTATTATTGGAACAGATCTAAATTTATCCTTTTCTTATGAATACCAGTTATCTAAACACTACTTACTAAAAGGTCTCTTTTCTTCTTCACTGGTTTAAGATATAGTTTTTATCTATACTAAACTTCCATATGTACTTGGGCCAATTTCACAATTTCCTATTGTGTTTTATTGGTCTTTTATTCGTGTTCCAATGCCAACTGTTAAATTAGAAAGGTTTTATAACATTTTAATATCTGATATGATTGCTCCCATCAAAGTTCTTATTTTTTCAAGGATTTTTGTGCTTTTCTTAGTTCTGTTTCCAAATGAATTTTAGAACCAGTTTGTGCTTATAGCCAAGTTCTTAATCAGGGATGCTTATCAGAGGGACTTTAGAGTTTAAAAAAAAAGAAAAAATATCTCACCCCACTAAGATCCAGTGAATCTCTGGACATTAGGCATGGAAATATACTTTGTTGTTGTTTTTATTGAGGCAGAGTCTCAAGCTGTTGTCCTGGGTACAGTGCCATGGCATCATAGCTCATAGCAACCTCCAACTCTTGGGCTCAAGTGATCTTCTTGCCTCAGTTTTTCTATTTTAGTAGAAAGCTGAAGCTGAACTGTGAGCTCAAGCTATACACCAGGCCTGGCCTCCCAAAGTGCTAGGATTACAGGTGTGAGCCCACCAGGCTGGGAAATATACATTTTGAAAAAGCTCTAAAGTTGGCTCCGCCTGTAGCTCAAGCAACTAGGGCGCCATCCACATATAGCAGAGCTGGCGGGTTAGAATCCAGCCTGGTCTGGCCAAACAACAATGACAACTATAACCAAAAATAGCCAGGCCTTGTGGTGGGCGCCTGTAGTCCCAGCTACTTGGGAGGCTAAGGCAAGAGGATTGGTTAAGCCCAAGAGTTTGAGGTTGCTGAGAGCAGTGACACCACAGCACTCTACCCAGGGCAACAGCTGGAGATTCTGGCACAAAAAAAAAAAAAAAAAAAAAAAAAAGGAAGAAAGAAAAGAAAAAGCTCTAAAGTTGATTTTGATAATCTTTTTTTCTTTCTTTTTTTTTTAGAGACAGAGTCTCACTTTGTCACCCTCAGTAGGGTGCGGTGGAGTCACAGCAACCTCCAACTCCTGGGCTTAGGCAATTCTCTTGCCTCAGCCTCCCAGGTAGCTGGGACTATAGGCACCCACCACAATGCCCGGCTATTTTTTTTCCTTGCAGTTTGGCTGGGGCTGGGTTTGAACCTGCCACCCTTGGTATATGGGGCCAGCGCCCTACTTACTGAGCCACAGGCACCACCTGATAATCCCGTTTTTTAAAGAGGCATATAAAGCTTAACATTTAAGTGGTAGTTCCAGACTACTTTATAATTTGTTTTACTTTATGTATTCTATCTAGACCATAGTTAATGATTCCAGCATCTACTCAGTTCTCTAAGCTAGAAATTTCTCTAGTGCTCCTTCACTCCTTTATTTTTAGTTGGTCACCAATTTGAAATTTTACCTTCAAAAATATCTGGCTCAAAATCTCCAATGCTACTGTCTTTTACCATCTTTCTCTTGGATTGTTAAGCAGACTCTATACGATACTTTTAACATTTGCATTGCCTATACATTATGTTTCCTCAGAACAAGGTAATCACGTCACTTCTTTGCTAACCTTTTTTACCTCTCACTCTCAGGTCCTAGCCTCCTTTTATGGCCTTCACCCCTGGTTCCTGACTTTCCTCATGGAGTGTTCCTCTTTACACCTCATTTCTCAGTAGTGGACACCAGACCTACTGCTCTACATATTTACACTTAGGGTTACCCCCCTACACACACACACCTTCTTTGCCTGATAAGCTGAGATGCAGTTCAAATGGCATCTCTTTGATGACTCTTTTTTAGTCTCCCAATTAGTTGTTCATCGTCTATTCCCACAAAACTTTATATGTTTATAATGTGACTTATATGATCTAATCTCTCAGGAATTTCACACTTTCAACACCAACCAGAATGTGAGCTTTTCATATTTTTCCAGCCTCTAGCAGTGCATAGCATATAGCAAGCACTCAAATGTTTGTTCAGTGAATCAAAACAAATAAAGCTTCATTAGTCTGTAGTGACTGAAACAGAAACAAGATATGACAGTGGACAGCTTGTTATACTGTTGATATCTCCGTTTTGCTTTATAGTCAGCCTTCCTAAACTTTGTTCCCTGTATATGGCAATCCTTTACTCTTTGAGGAACCAGTTATAAGACATATCTATTTTAAAAGTTTTTTTTTATTTCCCAATAGTGTATTAGGCAATTTTTCAAACATACAGTACAGTTGAAAGAAGCATACAGTGGTCAGCCATTCACCCACCACATACCTTTAATTATTTTTTTCTTCTTTACATATTGGGAATTCATAGGGAGATTACAAGTTTTGTGCCCCTCATCACAATGACTCCAGATTCCTGTTGGGTATGTTATAAACAGAGGAGCCATTTTTCAGGCCCCTTGTTATGACCACACCCCTCATTAAAGAAGTTTTGTCTTGGTCCTCAAAGCAGGTGCTGCTTTATAGAAAAAAGTGCAACAATTTAGTGGCATAGTCAGACTGTGGGATAGGTAAATATATACTTCAAATAGAATTTCAGAGTTAATTATCATTAAAATTATTAAATATCTGCTTCATCACTAAATTCTTTCACAATTATGTACATTATGAAGTACTTATTTAGGTGATGATCGTGGGTAGAAGAGACTAAGTCTATGGGAGTTATTTTGTAAGTATACTAATTCTTTAATTTCTCCCCTCAACTCCATGATTATGTCGCAATTTCTTTTTTCTTTTTTTTTTTTTTAGAGAGAGAGAGTCTCACTATGTCACCCTCAGTAGAGTAGTACTGTGGCATCCCAGCTCATAGCAACCTCAGACTCCTGGGCTTAAGTAATTCTCTTGCCTCAGCCTCCCAAATAGCTGGGACTATAGGCACCTGCCACAACACTTGGCTATCATTTTGTTGTAGTTGTCATTGTTGTTTGGCAGGTACAGGCCATGTTCAAACCCACCAGCTCCGGGTTGGTCGAACCTCACTAGCCACTGAGCCATATGTTGCAATTTCTGAAATGATCAAGTATGATATCATGATAAAAGGGATATCAAGTATGATATGAAAAGGGCTGTCATTTTGTTGTAGTTGTCACTGTTGTTTGGCAGGTGCGGGCCAGGTTCGAACCCACCAGCCCCAGGTTGTCGAACCTCACTAGCCGCTGAGCCATATGTTGCAATTTCTGAAATGATCAAGTATGATATCATGAAAAAAGGGAAGGAGGGCGGTGCCTGTAGCTCAGTGGGTAGGACGCCGGCCACATACACCGAGGCTGGCATGTTTGGAAAAAAAGAAAGAAAGAAAGATAAAAGGAAAGAAATCATATTTAAGAAACATTAAAGCTCAGCTTCATAGAGGATATCAAATACTTGGGATAATTCAAGTTTAAATTTTCTAGGACACTTAATTTTAAAAAGCAGTTTATAAGTATAAATTGAATAATTAATAAACTTGAATTGTCAATATCAACTTATTTTAAAGTTATATTTTAAAGTAAAATTAAGGCTTTATGATTTTTTGAAATACAGAAATACATTTTAGATATCTATATGAGTTTTGTATTTACCAACTATTTTGTTAATTATTGATCTCCATCTAATTGCATTTCAACTTTGAGAATGTCACAAAAACATTTCCCAGGGTGGCAAGTGTGGCTCAGTGAGTAGGGTGTTGGCCCCATATACCAAGGGTGGGAAGTTCAAATTAGGCCCTGCCCAAACTGCAACAAAAAAACAACTGGGCGTTGGGGTGGGCACCTGTAGTCCCAGCTACCTTGCCTAGAGCTAGAGGTTGCTGTTAGCTGTGACGTTGCTCTGCGCTGTGACATCGCAGCACTCTACCGAGGGTGACAAAATGAAATTCTATCTCTAAAAAAAAAAAAAAAAAAATTTCCCAAACTATATACAAAGCTTGACAAAAATAATAAAGTTTTAATTATTTTTTAAAAGACATTAAAATTGAGTCTTTCATAATCACTACTTTTCTTCTTTATTCCAACCTTTAAATGGTAAGTTTTTTTTGTTTTTGTTTTTTTTTTGAGACAGAATCTCACTATGTCATCCTCAGTAGAGTGCTATGGCATCTTCAGCTCACAGCAACCTCCAACTCTTGGGTTTAAGCGATTCTCTTCACCTCAGCCTCCCATGTAGCCTGGACTACAGGCACCTGCAACAATGCTCAGCTATTTTTCTGTTGCAGTTGTCATTGTTGTTTAGCTTATCTGGGCCCGTCTCAAACCCCACACCCTCAGTTTTTGTGGCTGGTGCCACAACCACTGTGCTATAGGCACTGAGCCTCTTTTCTTTCTTTTTTTGCCATTTTTGGCCAGGGCTGGGTTTGAACCCACCACCTCCGACAAGGGGTTGATGCCCCACTCCTTGAGCCACAGGCACCACCCTGCCTTTTTTTTTTTGAGAGAGTCTCACTTTGTTGCCCTCGGTAGAGTACTGTGGCATCATGGCTCACGGCAACCTCAAACTCTAAGGCTAAGTAATTCTTTTGCTTCAGCCTCCCAAGTAGCTGGGACTACAGGCACCTGCCATAACACCTGGCTATTTTTTTAAGAGATGAGGTCTTGCTCTGGCTCAGCCTGGTCTTGAACTCGTCAGTCAGCTCGGGCAATCCACCCACCTCAGCCCCGCAGGGTGCTAGGATTATAGGCGTCAGCCACCACGTCTGGCGATAAGTCTTCATTTCTTCTAAGTTACTTCAACATACAATCAAGGAAAAGGCAACTTTCTGTTGTATGTGACCTCTAATTGAAATTATGTACATATATATTTATAAAGTTTTTTATTTTATGATTCTTAAAAAAAACTTGGAATGATATGAGTTTTTATACAGTAGTTTAATGACTTTCATTACATAGTTACCATTTTTCCATTGACTAACCATATTTCCACAATTTAAATGAATGAATTTTGTTATGTCAAACTTTCCTCCCATAGGTTTCTTTCTAAAAATCAAGCAGTATAAATTATACATCCTTATGAAACCCATTGTTTGGAAAACCAACGTGTCATGTGCAAATCAGTTATCATTTCAAAATTTTATTGGAACCAAAAACTAGATGTTTGTACTATATTATTTGAAATAATTCTATTAAATTTTATTTTCTTAATTATTCAAATTACAGTGTGCTACTTAACTTTTTTATTTCAAGAGAAATCTATTTTAAAGAGAATTCTTAAAAATTTATATATATTCATGGGGTACAAGTGCAGTTTTGCTACATTGATATGTTACATTATGGTAAAAGAGAATTCTTTATGAAAATTTGAGACAGTTTGAATCTAGCCCTTTTTTCCTATTCTTTCAAAATCAGGTATTCTCAACAGTAATGCCAATGATTATGGAATATCAGTTTATGTATCAGTTTAAGTATTCTCAACAGTAATGCCAATGATTATGGAATATCACACTGTTAAAATATTAATATTCAATACTTTATATATAGAAATGTCAGTGAATTCTCTTTTAGATTAAAATATTATTTATTTGAATAATGACCACCACTGCAGAATAATGCATTAACTTTTTTGTATATGACTTGGGATGGAAGTCTAAATGCTAGCATTCACGTTTATACTTTAACCTCTATTTTTCCTCTGTATTATTAGTAAATTTTGAGATTGTAGAACTTTTGACCCAGTCATACACATAAAGAGGTTGGATTCTGAGTTAATTAAATATGAGTTAATAATATATTATAAGGAAATTATTGTCCTTATTACAGTTATTAGGTAGTTACTCAAATTACAGCTTGAAAGGAATGCAGAACATGGAAAACTCAGATTAAATTATGCATTTGAACCTTAGGCCAGTTTTTACTGTAGAGACAGTTTGCTGCTAAAAGAGAAATTGTATGTCATTGAAATTAAATGCTTTTCTGGGGATGGAAGATTCCAGTTTTTAATGAAATTACTGAGTGTGGTGTAGTGAAATGATTAAAATCTGTATTCCGGGAATGTGGCAGGGAAAAAAAATCAATAAGTGCTAGCACAGCTTTGCTGCTCAATGTGAATCCTGAAAATGAAATAAACTACTACAAAAATAATAATTAAAAACATATCAGCACATTAATTTATTTAGCATCTAGTCTCCTGAGACATCATCTTCACTAATTTTTAGCATACATTTTACTATGTAATGAGCAGGCTTCTTTTCAGATATCCCTATTAGACAGGCAGTATTTCTGCCCCTCCCCCAATGCTCCTGCATTGCAATCATTGTACTTGCACTTATTATGTTACAAATGACCGAGGTAAGGCTGACATTCTCAGTGCAAGCAAAAAGACCTAGTCTGCCAAGCTTTTTTTTCCCCTAATGAAGCAGCTTTGTGAAATCTCCCCATGTGTTAATACTAATGAAGATCCTCCAGCACAATTAAAATCACAGCCAGTGGCTGAAGAGGAAACATAAAACAAAAGCATCTTTTATGATACATTTATCCAAATACATATGTATAAAATACACATATACGGTCAAATTATGCCCCTATAGCTTAATTTGTACATTCTTTTCATCCTGAAAATTAAATTATGTAATTTTTAATGGTAAGAACTTAGATACTTTGTTAGGTCTGGAGGAAATAACGTTACTTCAGTGAACTTAAAAAATTACCTATCATGAGTAGTAAAGTGTTATCAAGGTTAAGGCTTTTTAAGAAATCGTTTTTTAGGAAGCTGTAGAATGGGGTGCAGTTTACCTTTAGTTTAACTTGATTTGTTGCAGGATGTGGGAATTGGGGTTCGGGGAGAGAAAGGATAAAAAACAGAGAAAGTTGCAAGAGATTCTGGGGGCAGACAAATAGCATAACCTCGTGTGTAGTTTAAACATGGAGCGATGGGCTACCAGTCTTGCTTCTAACTTAATTTGTTTTTAAATGTTCAATTCCTACAATTAGCTATGCTTTTTTCTAACCCTTCAGAAACTGGCGGGGGGTGGGGATGGCGGGTGGCGGGACTATACAGATTACCTTTAAAGTTTGTACTTGTAACTTTAAACGATTTGTTATTTTAATATCTCTCATTTAAATTTTATTTTAACACAATGCATAAACATTACAGCTAGTTTACTTTGAACTTAAAAGGGCAGTAGCATTTTACCCTGGGACCATCTTGCATCCTGCTTTTTATTTTGAGTCCTAATATCTAAAAATTCTCAACATATTGAGTTGGTTTATAGACTTCAACAGAATTGAGTTTAGGAACAAAAAAAGTTTAGGTGAAGATGGTTACCCTGTGCTCCTTATTCTCCAGTTTTCATTTTCAAAAAATTAAGTTACCCTGCTTTCGGTTCTCTATTCTTTTAAAAACAAAACAAAACATTTTAAGTTTCTTAACTTTTTTCTGGGACAAGGAACGGGACAAACTCAAAGCTACAGTATTCTTGGAAAGAAGCAACCCCCCTCCCTTGGCTTCTTTAGGAGCTGATAGGTCATTTATTATTGGAACAGAAATGGTATAAACAATTCTCTCTCCTTTTTCCCTTGTTAACAGCAACTTTCATTGTTAGAGGAGAGAGAGAAGCCTTGTTGGTTGACGTCACTTGGTTCATGAAGCCTTCGCCTAGAAGTGAAGCTGCTGAACAAACCTTGAGAAGAATCATCTCCTGCTTCAATCTGCTGCTGGATAGGAACTAATCAGAGAGAGAGAGGCGGAAGACGGAGAAGGAAGGAGTCAAGGGCTTTCCCGACCAGAAATCTCACCTCCACTCCAACTCTCTTTATACTTTTTTTGCAGAAATAATAATACAAATAAGGAGGTGGTAGGGTTCCCAAAAATCTTTACCTTCGACCATCTGGGGAAGGCAAATATTTTATCCACCGCAACTCTCAGTTCGAAAGTAAAGGTGAGTTTAAAATCCTCGGGTGTAAGGGGTGTGGGTGAAGAAAATTCCAAATGTTATAATGCCGGTAAAAGAGAAAAGGAGAAACTACGCTCCCGCGAGCGGAGGACTCCGGAGTGGCTTATCTGGAGGCGCCCGCCCTGTTCGCCCTGCTCGCCCTGCCGCCGCTGTTTACCCTCGCCGGTCGGTGTGTCTCTTTGTTGTGCTGGCTGGAAGGCTGGGGTGGTTCTTGGGGTCCTGAGTGGAGTTTGAGGGAGGAGGACGCGGAGATGTGCGGTCCTGGGTGGAAGGTGGGGGGTGCGGCCTCAAGAGAACGTAAACTTTATTCCTGGCAGCCGGTGCGGGACTTCGGTCTAGTAGGGTCGCGGGCCATGCTTCCCCCAGCCCGGCAGGCGCTGCCGCCGCCAGTCCACCTCCTTTGTGCCGGCCGCCTTTCTTGGCCACCCGGCTTCGCGTCTCCTTCCTCCTCCCCTTCGGCTTCTAGCGCTCAGGTCGCCGCCAACAGTTTTGGGTCTTAAAAAAACAACCTCTGTCAGCATTTGCGATCGCCGTTCCTATATCCCGGAATATCCTCTGCTCCCCCACTCCCGGCTGGGGTAGTTTCAAGATTGCTCCCCAACACCCCACCCCCGTCCGCCTACTGCTGCCCTTTTTTGCCTCCGCCCCCTCTTTCCCCTTGGACTGACGAGCTGCGTCTGCCACCCCTACTCCCCAATTCGGGCCTCTTGCTCTCCCTGTGTAGATAGACTCTAGTCTGGAGTTCCCTGAAAAGGAGCGGAGGTGGGGGGTGGGGCAGATGGGACTGGGAAAAGACCTGGATACCTGGGAAGGTCTATGTCAGAACCGAGAAGGTTTGAGGAACGTTGCTTTACTGTAATGACTGTGAACTGGTCTCATGTAGTAGCTCTTCCCGAGGAACCGCCGCCTGCTTGAAACTCCAGCTTCCCTCTTTTTAATCTTCTTGTCGCTCCCCTCCCCCTTTCTCTTTCGCGGCTCCCCTCCCCTTAAAGTAGTTCCAAGGACCCCAGAATTGGGATTTGGAAAGGGAAAGAAATGTTTGAAGAGTCAGAGCTGGCCCTGTTGTTTGGAAGATTTTTTCTTCTTTTCTTTCTGTCGCTGTATTTATCTTTTGTGTGTTGCTTCCTTATAAAGAGGGAAGCAGCTGCGGTCCTTGGCCGAGTTGTTGAAATTTATCCCTTTGTGTATATTACAATATCCTCCATTTTTTTCCTGCCCTCTAAACAACAAGCGTTTCGCCATCTTGGGCAATTTTAATTCCCAAGTCTCTATCTTTTTTATTTTTAAGGAAGGGAAAAAGGCCTCAGAAAGGCAAAAAGTGATAAGGTTCAAAGTTTAGGGATTGTTCAGGGGGCTCAATGACGTCATGTAAACTTTATCGAGAAATTTTCCCAAGAGTAAATTTTTCGCTTAATTTCCCCCCTTTTAAAAGAATTGTATAACTTACAGGTTAACGATTAAGTCATATAGCTTATTTTTACGGTTTGCTCTCAAAACCAATCGGCAAAGTCTGCACATTTTATGTTTTGCTAACAGGTGGAAAATTACGTGCAAAAAAATGGTATAAACTTTTTGGTGTTATTTGGTATTTGCCTAGTTCTTGTATACGTGTTTTTTATTCTTTAAAGATTTTAAATGTTATTTGTAATCAGTATGTTCCTTTTATTTGCTCAACTCTCCCCTATAGATTTTTCTTTAATTAGCTTGGTTAATATTTACCTACGCTTATTTTTGATTACCTAGTTTCTTTTTTGTAATTAAATGTTCTGGGTTTTGTTTATTTCTTTACATTTTTGAAAAGAGAGAACATTGAAATTCCCTCTAGATTCTGGGTACCTTTAAAATTTAGTAGCAGATATTAAGTCTAACAATTAGCGAGAATGTAAATAGGGCAGAATTGAATTTAAATATGTTTTATAATATCTAGCTATAAACTGTCAGCCATTATGAAAATGATAAACAATAAAAAAAGAACTAGTGTTTTAATTCGTTTCTGTAAAATAGTTGTTAGTCTCAAAAAAGTTGGTTTGGTCACATGACCAAACTTAATGATAACACCGACTAGTATATAAATAAGTGGCACTATAAATTGAATGGGAACGTGGAATTCTGTCTCCTGTAGTCATTTTCAGTCAGCATATTTACATCTCTTCTAACAAGGACATGAAACTGTCTGTATTTAATTTGCATTCTCTTTGTCTTCTGGGTTGAGGAAAAACATTGACTACAATTAACTTAAAAAAAAGCCAATAGAAACAATTCTGAATACATTGAAAAGGTTTGTCTAACACATAAAAACTTATGTTTTAAGTGTTATGTTTTTATTTCTGTAGCAGTCTTCATTGGTCTTATCTGCTATTTATCCAGGAATTTGCTTTATGTAAAATGCTATATGGAAAGCTTGACTGAATTGAATGTCTGCCATTTATGTGAATTGTAGGTAGGTGAAAAATGTTTAAATAGTTAAAAGCACATAGAACAGATGGTTCTAAATTATACATGCAACAAAGGACTAGAAGATTTGGCAGATTATAAATGGCAAGCAACAGAGGATAAGCAGTTTAAGAAAATGGTAGTTAAGTACATTTGATGTCTCACACCTATTGTAAACACTGTACATATTATTGTCACTGCTGCTTAATCAATAATTTTAGACAATATTACGACATTACTTCAGATTGAAAAAAGATTTTATAGATGTTTGAAATGCGTGGTTGAATGTAAAAAAATTATTTTAAGCCTATATGATGAATGTGTATTTTTTAAAGAAAATCAGATTGTGTGCTTTAAAAACAGGAAGTTATTTATCAGAACTTAATATTGCTGTGTTCATATAATGCTTTGGAGAGAAACAGGAGTGGGTACATATTTTAAAATCCAGATAGTATCTTTAGCTGTTCTTATATGTTAAACTAGTGCTATAGTAACATTTACTCTTTTAAGCACTAATGAAAAAATAATTTTCATTGTCCAGTCTTAGAAATGCATTCATTAGAATAGTGTTGGCATCATTTATTTAATACTTATTTTAAAAAGAAAGAATATATTTTAGTTTTAATTTTTGAGTGTTGTATATAACATGAAACAAATTTTACTTGAACATAATTTACTCTGATTTTTTTTTTAAATGTAAAGATTTTTGTGTACTTTTTGTCTTTCTGGAGGCAAAGAGGATTTATTATTTAAATATATTTAACATTTTCAAAAATTTAGAATAATAAAGTATTCAACTTGGTAGAAATTTTTTATTTTTTGAAGCCATTTATTCAAAATGGGTTAAGACTGTATTAGAAACCTTGGAATTTTAATTCTGTTGCCCTTTCTCCCATTTCTTTGTTTGCATGTTTATTATAGAACTGCAGTGTAAAGGAGCAGATGTTTTGCCAAACATCCTGATGTGTTGCTTTTTCTTATGGGAGTGCATAACTGTTCCTTCTGATGCATCAACTTGACAGCTGGTTGATTTCATGGAGCTGCTAAGAAGCCATTAGTGGTGTCATTGAATTGAAACAGAACAGTCACTCCCAGCTTGAACTGCAATTGTTAATGTCTTTGTTGCTACTTTTGGTTTACTATACAAGATGTAGGATATCACGGTTCTGTGAAAGTTCAAGATTTCTGTCTTACCTTTCTGAATATGTTGAAACTTCATTACTGTTAGGTTTAAAGATTTTGCAAAGGGATTTTAAGTTGTAGTTTCTGAGATTTTTGTTAGAACTACCAAAAAAAGAAATACAGCTTAACACAAAATAATATAATGAATTTGACTCTTAAATTCTGTCACTAAGTTTTAATTATTTTTAATATACTTGATTTCCTGAGTTATTAATTAAATTACCTAGTTAAGTATTTTAAGTTTTTTATTACGTGAAATCAAATATTTGTACCTTGATGTTTCAACAATATTGTGCTTTATTTAATAAATATTGACTCATTTGGTTAAATGTCTCTTTAAACTTCCATTGCAAGAGATAACCAGAAGAGAAAATAAATAATTGGGGAAATAGACAGTTTTGTGTTTAATTTTCCTTCATAATGAGGCAAAATTCACAACACCTATGATCTAAAATATTTTCTAGTAGCTACTTAGTAATTTTTAAAATTGAAATTATGTTCTTATTGTTATAGTAACTTTTATTGATAGTTTCAGCTTCATAGGATGGTACTAAAATTGTGTCCCCTTGGTGCCTAAGTGTTTTCTACTTTTTCTAATTATTTGATTTGGTTTTTGCTGGCAGAAGAGGTGGGAAGGAGGAAGAATAAAGAATGATAACCAACAGAGAAAAACACATTTTTTAAAAGTTCATGTGAAAACCTTTAGGATGATAAGATTTAAGGATATAATGTAGTTTATTGATAATATGTTAAAAGGACTTTCTGGTCCTAATCTTTATACATTTTTTAACTTTTAGGCATGTAGGTATATTAGGTGTTTAAACAATAATTCAAAGAGCATACAATTTATAACATTTACAATAGTTTGCCACTTTAAAAAAAGCTGCAATGGGAAGTTGATCAAAATATATCATGTGTTTGAGACTGTCTGTTAAATAGTTAACACAATGATATATTTTTAAGTGATTCCAGAATTATGGTTTTCTGAAATTATAAGTTTATGGAGACACTTTTCCTTTTAAGTAAGTCCTACATTACTGTGATTAAAGCTAAGATTTATATTCAGGTAATATGCTTTCTCAATCCTTTGTTAATAATAGTATACAACTCCTTAAAAAGAAAATCACTCTATTACTTTAGACTGTGGCTCAATTTTAAAGAAATATATTTACTGATTTTTGTGTCAAGGCAAATATTGATACAAATCAAATTATGGTATATTGGATGTGTGTTGAATGTAAGCTATTTTTTAAAAAAGGAATCTCAATACTTAGTCCATTCTTAAAGAGATAATATAGTCTGAATTGTAGTGCAAATAAGCATTCTGTAATTTTAAGTAGAAATTTTTAGGCATTGGGTTTCTTATAGGAAGGTTATTCTGACCAGAAAGGTCATATAAATTTAAACTGTGATACATAAGTTTTCCTATTGACATACTACCTTTGAAATTATGAGCAATAAATATATTTAAGTCATTTCCTATTGCATATGGAGTTACATTGGCAACATCTTTGCTGAAAGCAGGAAAATTACATGAATTTGCATGACTTAAATCTATTTTGAGTGCTCTTTGATTTGGGAGTCATACTAGAGTTTGAAATGTAAAATATCTAATAATCTAGATATTTGTAAGTTAAACATTAGGTTTTTTAAATTAATAGGCTTTTATAGGAATATGAAGTGAAATAGTTTTAATCCCATGTATTTCAGTTTTTACTGTAAAAGGGTATTTCAGTTTGTTTTTAAACAAAGTTAATATTTTTAAAATAGTTTTAATTTATAAAATTTAACTTATACTTTAGCTTTTTAATGCCTTTCATTCAAATAATATCTTTAGTATTGGTGATAATAATAATGAAAGGAATATATAAATATGAACCTATACTAATTTTGTGGGTGCACATGTGTGCATGGGTACAATTGATGTGAAGATAATTATTGCATTGGTACTTCAGCTATGTGTAGACATAATTGTGTGTTTTTTGTATTTTCTCCTCTTAACACTTTTCCACAAACATGCACTCATTAATCAAAGACAGTACACTCCTGCTGAGGGCAGAGAGGTTCATCAAATTGGCAGTCAGTTTGGTGTAAAGAACAGGGTACTGAAGCTCTTAACTCACTAGGACATAAATAAATCTAAGGTCTTTGTATGCAAACCCTGGAGGTTAATACTGTATAATTCAATGTCCTGTCTTTGTTTTTATGATTGATGTTTTTAAATGTTTCAAGCTTGGTGAAAGTCTTCTAGTAGGTCAGGTCTGACAATCTGATTGGTTGTAGTAAGAAAGCATTAGGTTGTCAGAAGGACTTTGAGTATGCTGCAGAGATTTTGATTTTTTTTCCTACGAGATCATTGTCATATTGCCTGAGCTGTTATAGGAATGTACCAGTGATTGACATTCCCTGCTGTGATAATGGACCTGGTGCATGAAATGCCAATAGTTTGGTCCTATTTGTTCCTAAGCTTACTGCTATTTGTATCCTTAACAGAGCTAACATGTAAAACAAGCAAAACTACTGGGATTTCTCTGTAGAAATAGTGCTGGGATTTGGCTTTAACATGAATTGGTTGCATATTCATAATTTAAGAACAGCTGGTTACAGCAAGCACATAGTCATTTGCAAGCTATTATAAACCATTCCACTCACACATGGAGCCTGTGCTTGGTGATTTTTTTTTTTTAATTGATCTACCTGCATTTAAAATCTGGTCACTGCTGCTGCAGAAGCTCTTCATTTTAGCTGTGTTTGCAACACAGAACAGCTTCAGTTTTAAATATTTAATTTAAACTTAATGCTGAATAAAATGAAGAAGCCTAGAAGGAAATAAGTGTAGAAGTTATGTCTTCCTATCATATATTTAATCTTGGCCAGAACCAGTCAACCAAACAAACAAGTCTAAATTATACAACTGTTGTAATTTTTGTAAAATATGTTTTATGAGTTTTGTCCATAGATGAATGAAGTATCTTTGATTTTAAAATATTAGTAATTATACTTTACTAGTTACACATAGTTTTGGGAAACAACATTGACAGTAGATTGTGATTAATTACTCTATAAAACGATGTCATCTAAGAAAAGTGGTAGTACTTTTATCTTATGAGTTGTATAAAGCAAGATAGGAAAATTGACAGGACTTTATAATTGGATTAGAATAATGCTAATCCTAAAACTATAAAACTACTATAATTTTTAAGAAGGAATCAAATGAGTCTTCTTTGCTTTTGGGGTCATTTCTGGAATATTAAGCGTAACTATGCTTTTATAGTATTTAAATGGTATATATAGTCCAGTTATATAATAGTGTCCTGCATGTCCTCAATAGTGACTGTAAGGAGAGAGGAGAAAAACCTCTTTAAGCTTTGATTGAGAAGAGCAAGAGGAGAAAATGTTAAGTGCTATTTCAGATATCCTTTTAGGAATCACAGGGAGCTATGCTTGATTTGTGTATGTTGAAGTAAGTGGGTACCCAAGTGATTTATGATGATGTATTTATACCCAGCTTTCCACACATGGTGTTAGGTTCACATGTGCTTGTATGTGTTCCCACACTAGATGATAAAGTAGCTCTCAGCACTTCAAGGTTGAGTACCAGTCCTAAGAGTGCATTTTACTCTTTCTTGGCTTCACAAATGGCTGGGTATGTTGGTAATATAACAGAATATATGGCCAAATTTAATCTAGCTGATAGTAGGCTGTACTTTTTTGAAATAATAAATTCAAAGGTTATTAAAGGACGATGTGTTACATTTTAGTTTTGAGTTGCAGAAGATCATAACTATGTAGTTAACTTGCCATTTCTAAGATTACATCAGTCATGTTGTAAATGATTCTATGTTCTTCTCTCCCTTTTAACTAATATCTTTTCAGTTATTTTCCTGCTTTTTAGCATCTTATTACAGAATAAGTAGAGGCAATAAAAGGAAGTAAAATTCAAATCCAGTTTTTCCCATATTCTTTACTTCTTGATAAGTCAGATGAAGAGAATTCTTAAGTTTTTTGCTAAAATGAAGACTTGAGATTTTGTTTATCTGCCTTTTCTGGTTTTCATTACAGCAGATAATTATATTTAGAAAAGAAGAAGAATGAGGTAATGGACTGAGTTTTATATACTATATTAGTAACCTAGCAAAACAGAAAAAAATTAGACATTGTTTGAAAGATTACAAAGTTACACCAGCCACAGGAGAATCATAGGTATTTGATAAACTATTATTCTATTATTAATAATGGGAAAAAAGGAGACAGCTACCGTTATTCTTTAAGTTTATATTGAATGCTGTTTCTGAGCATGACCTTGGAGAACCATGGCTAAAAATTTATGAAAGTTCAGACTTAGAGAAAGATGGTTTTTGGTTGGAATAATTAGAAAATCCTCTTTGGTTCCACTTAGCTGCCTTGAGTAGAATACCTTACTATGATGTCATAACTCACAGAAACATCAAACTGTTGGGCTCAAGCAGTCCTTTTTCCTGTCTCCCAAGTAGCTGAGGCTATAGGCACCCACCACAACTCATGTCTGGTTTTAGAGGTGTCACTTTTGCTCAGGCTGGTCTTGAACTCATGAGCTCAAGAGATCCACCCACCTGGGCCTCCCAGAGTGCTAGGCTTAGAGGAGTGAGCCACAGCGCCTGGCCTTTGGTTTAGGTAGTATTAAACTACATCAAAAATGAGTAAACTTGGAATATTCAGAGATCTGGAAGAAAGGATTCAAAAGAAAGACAGCATAAGCCCCATGTAGAACAAAGTTAAAGCTAGTCCATTAGGCATCTCGGATGGTTCTGCAACCTATTTATTTTTTTTCATTTTGAGATAGGCTTACACTATCACCCCATCTAGAGTGCAGTGGCAAATAACCTCAATTTTTAGTAGAAAGGTGGTCTCTTAGGCTGGTCTCAAACAATCCTCTTGCCTTGGCTTCTTAGAATGTTAGGATTACAGGCATGAGCCATTACACCAGCCTCTGCAACCTTTTTGAGGTCACCCCACCCGAAACCTTTTTCAAAAGAAAATGTCCTGGGACCTGTCTCTTCCTCCATTGCTTTAAAAAATTCACTGCTTAAATTTCTCTAGAGAAGCTGGGTTAATTAGTATCAAATCTTCCATTTCACTGATAGGCTTGTTTGTGGAAGCCTGGTTAAAACCAACAAAACAGCTCTTTCTGGTCAGAGGTACTCAAATCTGTTTTATATGAGATTAACCAGAACCCCTTCTTTCTTCTTGATCCTTTTCTGATGTGTTTATGAATGGTTTTTCTCTAAAGCTATGCATGATCACACCTACTAACAACATGAGTAGAAAGCAGAGAAATTATCACCCCTCTGTGTCCCTTTTCTCAGTGATAGCCCTGATTAAGAAAATACATATACTACTTTTAGTTCCTTTGTGGAGAAGGAATGGAGAAGACAGGCAGACTGTTGGACTGCAAATAGGAGCCATATCCGTAAGGACAAAAAGCAACAAAACTCATAGTCCCTATTTTCAATTGCACCAGTACTGAATTCCACTAAAAATATAGTGTGAAAAAGGAAAGATGTGAAAATTTTTCAAAACGCAAGGTACAAAAAGGTCTTTTACATAAAGTCTTGGCCAAGGACAATAAATTAAGTGGTTAGGCTTTTCCTAACTGTTGTCGTGTAATAATAATGAGATTTATTATCGCTTCATAATAATAACGAAATTTGTTTTTTATTTTTTTGCAATATTGTAATGAACATTTATTTGGAAGAGACTTGTAACTTAAAACTTATACATAATGAATTTTGAGGTAAATTAAGGGTGTAAAATACTGGAAATAAAAGACTATCTAGTGGGTAAGTTTAGATAGATGCCACACATACTATCTTTTCTGGTTTCCAGGATGACCTGGTTGTTGAAACATACTTTTGATCTTCCTTGGGAAAAGTATTATTGTTAACGTAAACCACAGGTGGAGAACCTGCAGCCTTAGGGCCACATGTGGCCCCTCAACTGAATCCAAACTGCACAGAACAAATTCCTTTAGTAAAAGGCTTTGTCTTATAAAATTTGAGTTCAGTCAAAAGGCCACTCCTAAGGATCCAGAATAAACTGTTATGGTGACATAGAAACAGTAAAATCCATTTTGAGCATTTGAAAAACAAGGTGTAGCCTGTAAGTCACCAGATAAGGATTTCCTCCTTTTATGAGTTAATGCAGCTTGGTGAAATAAGTAGGATCTATAAGGCAGTGGTAACTGACAGAAGTGTGGATCAAACTTCTTTATTTAAAAGAAGTGTTACTGCAGAGATAGAGCAAGTATTCTTAGGGGTAGGGGGTGGGGAGTAACAACAAAAAAAGGAGACACTTTTAAAGAAGGTTTATAAATGCAGCTAAGAGACTCGGCACCTGTGGCTCAAGTGGCTAAGGCGCTAGCCACATATACCTAAGGTGGCGGGTTCGAATCCAGCCCTGGCTGGCCAAAACAACGACAGCTGCAACTCAAAAAATAGCCAGGGGTTGTGGCGAGCGCCTGTGGTCTCAGCTACTTGGGAGGCTGAGGCAGGAGACTCGCTTAAGCCCAGGAGTTGGAAGTTGCTGTGAGCTGTGATGCCACAGCGCTCTACCCAGGGTGATAGCTTGAGGCTCTGTCTCAAAAATAAATAAATAGGCTCTGTGCCTGTGGCTCAATCGGCTAAGGCGCCCGCCACAACGCCTGGCCATTTTTTGGTTGCAGCCATCATTGTTGTTTGGCAGGCCCAGGCTGGGGATTGGAACCCGCCACCTTAGGTGTTCGTGGCTGGCGCCTTAGCCGATGGTCCCAGCTACTTGGGAGGCGGAGGCAGGAGACTCGCTTGAGCCAAGGAGTTGGAGGTTGCTATGAGCTGTGATGCC
>CAUYQV010182443.1:0-13223 GCA_963574575.1 Galagoides demidoff
CTGGAGGCTGCAGAGGACATTGCATTCCAGCTGTCGTGCTCTCAGAACATCACCTACCTGCCAGCAGGGCAGTCTGTGCTCCTCCAGCTGTCCCAGTGAGGGCCTACCCTGCCCGTACTCCTCAGGCCAACTGGGCCACAGGCCTGATGATGATTAACATCACCTCCCTTCTGCCCCCACCCAGAAATCACTGTGAAATCTCATGATTGGCTTAAAGTGAAGGAAATAAAAGTAAAATTACTTCAGATTGCTTAAAAAAGAAAATTAACCTGCAATCCAGGATATGCTACCTACTCCGAGCTTATCTGAGTCCTCAGCAAAATAGGATGCTTTGTCTTTCTTACCAGTTCCTTTTACAGAATTCTTTCTGCATATGTTCTTGCATTTCTTGCATTATTAGTTGACAAAGAGGCTGCCACCCATGTGCTACCTGTACCACCATGTAGGGCTTTTCTGCAGCTCTGGGCAGGAGGTGGACAATTCCAAACATCTGCACTAAACGGTTCTAAGAAATCAGAGAGCACTGGATGTGAAGTGTATATAAGTACAAGACAAAAAGCCTGGTAGATGGGACAGAAAAATTCTTCAAAGTATGGAAGATGACCTTTGAGCTTTAAAATTGTCCCCAATGGAAGTGGCTCCCTTACTCTGTGTAGCAGAGACTGCTAGTACTCACGGACACCCATGCGCTCATCATGTTCACCAGCCTCCCTTGCAGCTGGGAGGGTGGTATGACTGGATCCTATCCGATGTGGGCAGAGGGAGTGTGCCACTTCAAGGCCTGGCCCCTGACATGCCCTGCAAGTTCTTTCATGGTCCATCTCTTTGCCATCTGTGTGCCTGGAGAAAAGGACTCTGAGATATCAGGGTCACACACAACGTCTGGAGCTGGACCTTTGAGCACATGACTTAGAGCTGCCTGACCAGTGACATTCACCTTGGACATTGTCTGAGTGAAGAATAGATACCGTTGTTAAGCAGCTGAGATTTTTGCGGTTATCACCACATTTAACCTAGCCTAGCTTGACTATGGGAGGTAAACAAGCCCAGTTTGTAAACTGCCACTACTCCATGGATTTTATCCTCAGGAATGTCAATTCTTTGTTCTGATATATGAACCCAGGATGCACCTACCACTCTGGACATTGTTACCCCAGGAATCCAACCAGTTCCCTCCTATGTAGAATATTTATAAATGATATTTTTTATTTTTATTGAGACAGAGTCTCACTTTGTTGCCCTCAATAATGTCATGGTGTCATAGCTCACAGCAACCTCAAACTCTTGGGCTCAAGAGAGCCTCTTGCCTCAGCCTCCAGAGTAGCTGGGACTATAGGCACCTGCCCCAATGCCTGGCTATTTTTAGAGATGAGGTCTTGCTCTGGCTCAGGCTGGTCTCAAACTCCTGAAGGTCAAGCAGTCCACCTGTCTTGGCCTCCCAGAGCACTATGATTATTGGTGTGAGCCACCGCACCTGGCCAGTGATTTTTCTTATTAAGTGAATATTCCCGATGGAAAAGCCTGTCAGACCTGATATTGTGCCCAGGCTTAATGGAGCCTACTCAAAGTAGACTCTGTTTTAAGGCTGAGTCTAACCCAAGGTCCTTGAGGAGTAGTGAGAGCAAGTGGAAGCCGGTGTCTGGCACATGTCGGAATCTCCAGTTGAAAGAGGGAAAAACAACGTTCTGATCCTGAGAGAGAATCAGGGAACAAAATCAGCATTAGGAGCTGGCAGAACCTGCCCTGGCGCAGGAAGAGCAGTGTGAGGATGGAGTGCTGGTGGGGCTGGGGCTGCCTACACGGGCAGGGAAGGCTTGCAGGATGCATTGAGCTTCCCAGAGGTGTATATATTTTGTAAGAGCTATTTTAAGTTCACAGCAAAATTAAGCAGAAAGTAAAGATGATTCCCATATACCCCCTACCCCACACATGTATAGTCCCCCCCACTTAGCAGCATCCCCCCTCCAAATGAACCAACATTGATACACCATAATCACCCAAAGTCCGTGGGACTCACTCTTGGTATTGTACATTCTATGTTGGGACAAGCATATGATGACCTGTATCTCCAATTATGGTAACATTCAGAAGAGTTTCACTCTCCAAAGTATCAGAAGTATGAATAAACAATGAACATGAATAAACAACTTTGTCCACAGTTTTCTCCTAAAAGGCACTCTTCCAGAACACAGCCAAAAGACTCCCAAATTCTTAGATATCTGTGTGGGAAAGGAAAGCCCATGTAGTATCCTGGCAGATGGGAGTGGAGCCTGTGGCTCCATTCCCAGCATTCTCTGGAGTTTAGCTTGAGAAAATAATAAGAATCCACTAGGATCAGGGATCTCACTCATTTGGACTACAGTAAAGCTCTTCTATATTACTGCTCAGCCTCTGAGAATATTATATTGGGTCTCATTTTATTAAAGAATGTCATGCATACCCAGAAGTCGCTATTTAATTTTTAGCTGCAAGATACAATTTTGAAAAACTATTATCTAGAAAGTGCAATAATCAAACAATGTAATCATGAATGTTAAACCTCCTTGGAATATTATTTTAAATGCTTGCCAGCTGGAAGCAAAAGTTGACAAGGAACTATCTGACTTGGTTGGCGTTCTCATTTGTAAAGCATCTCTACTTTCCAACAAGGTATATTTGTTAAACTATTTTTTTCTCTGTATGATTGTTTTGCAACTATCAAAGAGTCCAGCATCCTTAAACAAGGACAGATTTGCATTTTCTGTTTGTTGCAGACTAAGATTTAGGATTAAGTCACTTTAAGAGACACACTGAACCCTTTCTCAGAGGAGCCAGACAGCCCACATACATCATCAATTGCCCCCAAGCTTCCCGCTGCTCTGTGAGATCAGACTCGTAAATTTTGTGACATATGGAAAATATCAGAAAAGCGTAGCACATGCATTTTAAGAGGGCACAGGAAGCAGGATTTACACCGTCGTGGACGATCCCTGGTAATTTACCCATTCTTTCCATCATCGACCCCTGAATCTTTACAGAAAAAGGATCAACTAGGTATTTGGCCCATGGCTGGAAATCTTGGGGTGATTGAGCTACTCAGTGAGATACTCCACCCTCCCTGCCCAAAGGCGGTTCAGGAAGGCTATAAATATGCAGTGGGTCCCCAGGAAGGACATCCTCTGTTTTGGCACACGCGGCAGCTCCCAGCCGGATGCTCTTCTGTTTCAGTGAACTCCCCATTCTGTTCCTACAAACTTCCCACCTATCCCTCTCCCAACACTTGTTTCATCGTACAATAACTTACTTACATGTCTATCTTCACTACTGGGCACTGAACTTCCAGAAGCCAGGGCCCAGGCCTTATTTTCTTTGTATGACCTGAATTCAGCACTTATCAGGCACATAGCCTTAGAGCAGATGCCTGGGTTGAATGTGCCCACCTGCTTGGGGAGCCTGGGATGGAGCAGGGATTGATCTTAGTTCCTGCTTCTCTTATTCCCACTAGCTTCACAGTCTTAGACGAGATGCTTAACCTTTCTGTGCTTCAGTTTCCTTGTCTATAAAATGGGAATAATAATGGTGTCTACTTCATTGGGTGTTGTGAATACTAAATGGTGTGTATGTGTTTGTGTGTATATATCACTTAAGATGATATCTTGCATAGTGAGAGCTCAATAAATCTTACCTAACAAAGTGAGTTCTTCCAAAATGAGAGCTAGCTGTATTCTAATAATGTCATCATTCCAAATGGCCCAACTCTATTGACTCCCTTCCACAACCCAGGTCTCCATGTAGACAAGTGAGAGTTATAAGATTTACTCAGAGGAGTGGTTTTCTGGGTGTCTCAGCCCCTCTCACTCTCCTGCCTCCACAGCCTGGATAAGACTGGGGATAAGATAGCTATTGAGGGTATGGGAACCAGACAGGCTGCATTTGAATCCTGCCAGGGTCACAGACTAGCTTCATGGCCTCAGGCAAGGTTCTTAACCTTTCTATGCTTCAGCTTCCTTGGCTGTAAAATGGGGGTGATGTTGGTGCCTGCCTCAGAGGATCCTGTGGACACTGAAAGGTTTATTACGTGTACGGTACTTTAAAGTGGCAGTCAACAATGCGAGCACCCCAGCACTGTGAGCTGTCTGCCTTTATCAGTCACGGTAATGTCATTCCAAGTGGCCCAAATCCATTGCCCTCCCTTTGTATTCAGGGAACACTGGGTCCTTTCCACCCTGGTAGGTGAACCAGGAAGTTAGAGGGGAAAAAATTAGAAATCTCTGAAAAAATAAAAATATTGTCAGGAGGTCCAGAAGAAAATGAGGTGGTTGTACCTCATGGGTAGCTTGTATGGATCACTAGGAACACAGTAGACCAGAAACTGGGGCTGTCTCCAGACCATCCAGTTTGATTGGGGAAGCTACCCGGGGGCCCCATCTCAGACCAATGGGACCAGTTCTTTTCTTCACCTCCCTCCCCCACACCACTCCCACCCCTGCTATTGCCAGTGAAGAATCAGACACCTTGAGACTGGAAGGGACCCTACACAATCAGGCCAGTGAATGGAAAGGAAGACAGGTGACTAAGGAAGTTCCATCTTTGAGGAGGAGAATCAACTGTCTGCCTCCACAGCCAAAGACAGAGCAGAAAATGAAGCCCTGTGCTGTTGAAGGGAGGATCAGTGATGTTTTCCAGCTGATCTTTAAATATCCCATAAGCACTTACACAGTCCTACACCACTGAGAGCCTCATAGCTCAGGCGAGAGGAACATGGTGAATGGATCATTTCAACCCAGCGTACTAGAACCTTATTGTAGGTATCCACAGGGTGTTGGGGAAGCCCAGGGTGGGCACCAAGCCAGCCTAGGGGCATCTGTGGAGAGAGCTTTAGAGAAGTTGGTAACACTTGAGCTAAATGTGGAAGGAGGAATAGAAGCAAGCCCCAGGAGAGAAAATGGAAAGACCTTTCTCAGAGTGAAGGGAATGAACAAGGTCCCTGTGGCTGGAGGCTAAAGTGCCCCGGGTTGTAGAGACCCCAAGGCCAGAGAGACCAGGCACCAGGGCTTGGGGTCTTGTGTTCAACTTGAGCTTTGATAAAGGGAGCCACCAACAGGTTTTACAGCAGAGGAACCGTGCAAACAGATGTGTAGTCTGGGGAGGTCATTCTGGTGGAGGATGGACCGGAGCAGGTGGGCCTGGAGAAAGTTATCCAATTAGCTGCCTTGTGGGAGATGTGGTTGCTCTGGTTCCTCCGTGAACCATAGGGATTTCCCAAGACCAAAAGTGCTAGCCTCACAGTAACATTCCACATGTGGCCACCAAGCATCCACTCACTGCACTTGCTAACTATTTTAACCATCTGAAAATTTCCCTTCCCCAAGACACCCCTTCAGGGTGACCCTGGACTGCAGTCCTGAGACAGGGGGCTGAGGCTCAAGAGCCCATGCATTGCCTGGTGATGGCCTTTGCTTTAGGGATAGGCAAGCGATTCAGTTCAGGCCACTGAGACCCAAGGAAACATTTTTCTGGGGGCTTTAGAAGGTCCCATGTGCAGATCCCAGGCCTGGGGCTGCTGCAGCTGTTTTCTATCCTGAGAGAGGGCAACCCCGGGACAAGATGGGCCCATGGATAGCAGCAAATGTCAGAAACAAGGACCCAGGGCCCAGGTGATGGGATGAAACAGGACCAAACTGAGATCTTCCCTCCTTGCAGCACAACCCTCTGGACTTCTCAGTCACACCAACCAACACACTCCCTTTGTTTTATAAAGCTTGTTTTCTTGCTCTCAAAAACTCAGAGTTCAGGGACAATAATGTCTCCATCTCCAGCACGTGACCGTAACTATTTCTAAACATGTAAAAAAAAAATTACTAGATTTTCCTGACATTACTTTAGAAAATTTTAAAAATCGTTTTAAGTTAAAACTATTCTTCAGGCTCGGCGCCTGTGGCTCAAGCGGCTAAGGCGCCAGCCACGTACACCTAAGGTGGCGGGTTAGAATCCCCAGCCAGGGCCACCAAACAACAATGACAGCTGCAACCAAAAAATAGCCGGGCGTTGTGGTGGGTGCCTGTGGTCCCAGCTACTTGGGAGACAGAGACAGGAGACTCACTTGAGCCCAGGAGTTGGAGGTTACTGTGAGCTGTGATGCCACAGCACTCTACCCAGGGCAACAGCTTGAGGCTCTGTTTCAAAAAAAATAAAAATAAAACTATTCTTCAAAGCTCTGCTTTGAGACTTGTATCTCAGATCCGCGTCTTTTCTGGGTACCCCTAGAGTAGTGGTGCGCTGCCACCTGCTGGTCGTAAGACAGAAGTGCCCTAGAAAGTAGATGGAGAGCGTAAACTCGGAATAGGCCTTTAGATCAGTGCCACGGGAATAGAATTAAGGGGAAATTCATTCTCAGCTACTGTATGTTTTTGAGATTTTCGAATATTGATTGGAATATCTTATTATAATCAAAATATAGAGTTTTTTAAAAAAAGAAAATATAGAGATTTTACTTTGGGGAATGTAGTTTTTCATTATCTTGTGACATTTATTATATTTAGCTATTTTCATCAATTCCCTGCGGTTTCCTTGAAAAATAACTTCAACCACCACCACAAAGGCCTTCTCCCTCCCTCTCCCTTTCTCCCTCTTTCTAGAGCAGCAACCACCTCTCCTTTACTTCCTTTTCCAGCTCAGCCAGCCCGTTTCTTACCTGTTAGATCTTCTATAGAAGAGCTCAGTCCAGCGTCTCTGTATTCAGGAAACACCAAGCTCTGCAAGTATCCTCCTTGGAGTCTCTCTCTGGGCCTGATGCAAGGGACAGCAGCAGATGCCCTCCCACCAACCTGGGGGAGATGGAATTTAACAGCTTCTCACTCTACAAATTCCTTGCCTTTTCTCTTAACGGTATTAAGAGTTATTTGCCATGTTCTTGATAAAGCTTTGAAATTTCTGCACAGTGGACCCGTTGGAGTTTAGCATCCGTTGTATACATGCCTAAACCAAAATCAGAATAGTGAGAATCCCACGATAGATGAATGCTGTTATAAATTCCCTCTTGGCCGATATTGGAGGAGTAGCAGCAGCCTCAGTCCACCAGCAGGTGACGCCCAAACCTGCCTTACGGCCTGCGGTCCGCCAAGACCGGCGCCCGCCACCTCTTTCTCCAGCCAAAACGCTCCCTCCGCTGCGAACTCCACTTCCGCCTGCCAGTGTCTTAGGTTTTGGCTTCTGTCCCAGGTAAGCCCCGAAACTCAGAGGCCTGACACCTGCCCAGTTCCTGCTGGCCCTTCATCCTCCAATCTTTCCCTGTGTTGCCCCACCCCCAAGCCCTCATCACGGGCTGGGGCAGCTGGGCTGGGCGCCTCCCTTGAAGATTTCCACCGCCTTATTCTGTTCTGCAGCAGAACACTTCATAAGACCACCCTCCCCTGCCCCCTGAACCAGGTTTGAATTTTCCGGGTCCCTTTAGACGTAGCATTGTAGACATCAACCAGTGTCACAGGTGTCCACACACTGGCCATGCTGGTTTCTCCTCTCCCTTCCCAGTTGGTCCAGGAGCCTCTTTCCTCCGCGACAGTGTTGTTCCCCCATCTCCCAGTACGTGTGCATCTGTAACCTGGAGCCTACAAGCCCTGCTATGATCTGGCCCACTCCAACCTCGTCTCATCTCCTACCCTTCTGACTCTTTATGGTCTTCATCCATACAATTTGGTAGAACCTCCAGTCTTGCAAAAACTAACCTTCTCGCTATTTCAAAATTCTATTTGTAGCTTATTCAGCTGCCGTTGGTACCTGAGGTCTCCGGGTGGAGTGGCTGGTGCTGAGGCTTCTGAGGCCCACCAAGCCCCAGGAAGGTGCCAGGTGTAGACACAGCAGCGTCTCCCTCAGGTGTCTACATACCTGGTGTGATGTCCCCGTCACTAGGCTCTGGGCATGGAGGGCTTAGTGTCACCGGCAGGCCCCTCTTCCCCAGTCTGTGTGGTCCTTTCCCATTTCGTCCACCTCCCATCTTTCCAGAATCAGCATTAATGACCTTCTGTGACATGAGGTGCACTTACCTGTATTGGCTGTGTGACACCTTCACTCTGCTCCTGGAGCTCCCCTGGCCTACCCTCCTCTGACAGCTGCCTCCTGACCCCCATACTGGTCTCTGCTGAGCTGGCCTCCCCATGGCTCTTTGAATCCTTTTGCCCATGAGATTTGGAGTAAAGTATACCTGAGCTCAAAACCTGAATTCTCTGCCTGCTAGTGCTGTGTGACCTTGGCTAAGTTACTAACCCTCTCTGAACTTCTGCCACCTCTTTGCAAAATGGGATTGATAACAGTAGCTGCCCCATTGGATTGCTGTGAGGCTCAAATGAAATCAAGAGAGCAGATAAACCACTAAAAAGTGGCAAAGTTAACTTTCCACAAGGAGCAGCTGTTATTAATTCCAAATACCCAAGGCCACGCCCCACATTACTCTCACCTGGGTAGGAGTTGCATTAGAAGGCAGGAGCCAATGTCCTCAGTTTTATGTTCCCAGCACCTCGAGTGGTGTTTGATGCATTGGGAGGGACTTGTGTTTGCTGACGAAATACTTGATAGCACTCTCCATTTAGAGTTTGTCCTTCCTGAGGATAAAAATTATGTTTTTTCTATTTTATGTGAACTACATGTAACATGAAAGTTATCATTTTAAGTGATCATGGGGATAAGCTCCCCCTCTCAAAGTCCTATGCAGTTCAGTGGCATTAGTACATTCACATTGTTGTGTGACGATGTGGCATCTTGTAACTATGCCCAGCAGCCAGCCTAGGACCCGGAATAGAAGCTGAGTCTGTAGCCACTAAGCGGGTGTGACTAAGGAGGCCTCCACAGATGGAGGCTGCATGGGGTAGGGAACCCCCCTCCAGCACAGAAAGCAGTGCATTCTGGGACAGTAGGGCCCCGTGAGTGTGAAATAAGCCACCAGCAGAAGCTGGACACTGGCAGGGAAGCAGGACATATTGTTTAGGGCCATTTTACAAAGCTTTTCTTTTTTTAAGTTGTTTTAAAATAAGCTGTTTTAAATAAATTGCACTCACACAAAAGTCCATACTGTGGTTTCTTTTGAAAGTTAGAACACTATAGCAACTTTGGACCCCCACACCCCTTTGGGTGGGGTGGTTGCTCTCCAGGCTGTGGCTTTCAGGCCCTGGTGGGTCCCTCAGGCATTTGTGTTTAAGACCCCTGCCTTAGAGTCAAGGGAACTGGGCTTGAGAGCCCTTGAGGAGGCCAGTCAGCCCCGTGAGCCTTCACATCCTCATCTGCAGGCTGGGAAAGGTGGCAGCCTCTTCACTAGGTTGCTGTAGATGGTTTTAGGAAGTAACAGGTAAAAAGTGCTTGAGAAGATGTCAGGACAGGGCAGCGCCACTGGCTCAAAGGAGTAGGGCACTGGCCCCATATGCCGGAGGTGGCAGGTTCAAACCCAGCCCCAGCCAAAAACTGCAAAAAAAAAAAAGTGTCAGGATGTGTTACATCCAGGCCTGCTACCTGCAGTCTCTGTGCCTACACTGAGGAAGTGTGGATGCCCCCTGCCAATGGCAATCTCCAGCTTTTCATATCTTCAAAATCCAGGAAAATACCAGCAACTGGAAAAACCAGGGCACTAGGGCACCCTCTGGTCAGCACGGGCAGCTCCCAGCTACCCTCACCACCTGTCAGTCACCTCTGGGCTTTCACCAAGGCCCTGCCTGGGTGTGGTGTGGTTGAGAGCAAGGTCAAGGTGACAGGCCTGCTCTCTGCACCCTTCCATCCAAGGGCACTCCCGTCCATCACACACAGCAGCCCCACCTTAAACCAGCTCCTAGGGTGGGGGTTTGGCCTCAGCACCAGCAGTTCCTCTGCTCGGTTTCTTCCTCTCCCTTCCACTATCCAGGCCAGGCTTTTGTGGGACCTTTTCAGCCTCTGTTTTTTTTTTTTTTATTATTAGTTCATATATGTGCACATTAATTCTATCATGGGATACAGTGTGTTGTTTCTAGATACAATTTGAAATACTTTCATCCAGTTGGCCAACGTGGCCATCATGTCATTCTCATGATTGTTGTGTTAAGACATTTAGATTGCGGGGATCACGCCTATGATTTTTCCTATAAGGGTACATGTGAATCTTTCTAAATGTCGAATATAAATGTCAGCCTCTGTTGTTAATGCCGTCCATTCAAAAGCTAAAGGAAACGAGGGCTCTTTCCCTTTAAGTCCTTTAAAAACCCCTTCCCCGCAATTCAGCTCAAAACCCAGGCCTCCTGTACTTCCCTAGTAGCATCTTGATACTGAAAAAATTCAGGACGGGACCTAAACAGACAAGTCAGTCAGGTGATTGAGTCGGATTTGAAATAAAACAAGTTTGTATAGTAACTGGTTCCAGATTGCCTTACAGCCTCGCTTGGCAGGTAGAGATTTATTCCTGGTAGTGTACCAGATGTCACACTTGCTCTTCTAAGACGTTTGCTTTTATCTCCAGCAGTTCCTGATGGAATAGATACAAAGAAAAGACTAGCGCCTTGTTTAAGCAGGGGATAGCGTGTTTGCATCCTGACACCAGAGAAGATCTGATCATCTGAGAGCCCCAATCTAGGGCTTAACAGCTTTAAAAAAATCAAACATGTTAAAACAAAACAAGACGATAGAAAACAAAAGCGCAGAGAGGCAGTGGCACGGTTTGTAGCCTTTTGTGTGAGAGCTAGTGTGTCCCCAGAACAAGAACCAACAGCCACCTAAAACAAGATGTGTGTGGGTTGGCTCTCCCAGAAGAAAACAAAGCCTCCAGAAATTGAATACTAGTTTCATAGAAAAAGCAAGGTCACTTGACAACATTTCATTGTGACAGCGAACCCAGAAAGTCCCGTGAGACTCATTTTTGCCTGGAGAGGCAGCCTTCTCCGGAGCCCGGGCCCTTAGCAGCATCCTGGCTGGGCTTCTTCCCTTGTCGCTCCTCCTCCAGTCTGCTCCGCAGTCCTGGGGAGACGTTCTGGCTGAGCCATGTGAATGCTTTGGTGGGTCACACAAACCCACTACCAATGGGCTCGTGCAAACCGGCACAGTCCTCAGAAACGTAACAGCACTGATCCATGGGCCTTCCCTCCAGACCCGTCATCAGGAATCAGCTCCCACCGCCTGGTCTCCCAACTCCAAATCCTGATTTGCTCCAGCTGGGATCGCATGTCCACCTGCTGCAGCCAGCTGAGTCCAGGTGGAAGGGACTCACAGAAGCACTGTCATGAGGCTAATTCTGAAGGTGGAGGGTGAGCAGAGGAGTGGGTCAGGGACTGGCCAGAGACCCCAGGAGGATCGGCCACTTTATATGAGTTGCCTTTGATGAGTGTGTGTGGCAGGGCTGAGGACTGTTCTGTAAGTTACTCCCAGGAGAGAGGCATGATTTACAGGGAGCACATGGCAAATTTAGGGGCTTGGGTGGGAGGGAGGGTGTTTATTAGTTTTATGTGGCCACAAATTGCCACAAACTGAATGGCTTAAAACAATACAGTATCATCTGACAGTTCTGTAGGCGAGACATCAACAGAGGTCTCACGGGACTAAGATCAAGGCATCAGCAGGGCCGAGTTCCTTTCTGGAGGCTGGAGGGGACAGTGTTTCCCCACCTTTTCTAGCTCTGAAGTCACCAGCATTTCTTGGCTCATGGCACCTTCCTTCAAAGCCAGCAACGCTGCATTGCTCTGGCCCATCACACTCTCTCTGACCACAGATGGGAAAGATACTCCACTTCCAAGGACTCATGATTGGATCCCCTGGGATAACTCAGAATAACCTCCCCATCTCAAAGTCCTCAACTTTAATCTTCTGCAAAGCCCCTTGTTATCAGTTGAATTGTGTCTCCCAATACTTCCATGTGTTGAAGTCCTTATTCCTAGAATGTGACTTTATTTGGAAGTAGAGTTATTTCAAAGGTAATAGTTATATAAAGGTGAGCTCTCAGGGTGACCCTAATCCAGATTGCCTGGTGTCTTTATAAAAAGGGGTCTTTGGGATAGAGACATGCACAGAGGGCAGGTGCTGTGAAGTGCTACAGGAGAAGGTAGCCAGCCACAAGTGAGGGAGGGAGGGAGGCGGGGAGCAGAACGGTACTCACAGTACCCAGAAGGAACCGGTCCCCCCGATGCCTTGATTTCCAGCCTCCAGAAGTTTGAGACAATAAATTGATATTATTGTCTAATACTTACAGCATCCTCGTAACTAATAGATCCCTTTACCATGTAAAGTGACATGCACAGGTTCTGGGGATAAGGACATGGGTGACTCAGGGCAGGGGAGGGCCATTATTCTGCCTCCTGCAGGGTTGGACAACACATCCTGGCCAAATGTTTTTCACTTGACTTTGGGGACTGCTCTGTTGTCCCTCTACCATACAAGATGTCAGCCATAGACCATAGGCCTGCTGCTCAGAAACAGCCTGCCAGCTTGCCAGGGGCAGCCAAACAATTGGTCTTTGCATGGAACATTGTCCAGCTCTAGGCTCACTGGTATTTGTATACCACAGTGAAAGGTGCTGGTATTCTTTGCCATTTTTGAAGGGGAAAAGATTGTGTTTATAGAATCCAGTGAACTGGACATTGTTAGCTACTCTTATACAGCTAATAAAACATGTTCTGCATTACCCTTCAATGTGAGTTCGCCGTAAGTGGCTGTCCCTACACTGCAGTGAGCGAGCATCACTCACAGCTGTACACACCAGCCCCTTCACCCACACGGGGACCAGGAGAGCTGGGCAAGGACCGTCTCCTCTGCCGCTTGCCAGGGCTGCCTGCTGGTGTAGGCCACATGCTGGACAGCAGAAAGGGAAGTAATAGTTGGTGAGACGTGAAAAACAGCATAGAAAATAAACCTGTGACTGATGACAAAATGACAACTTCATTCTCACTACGAAGCGTGTCCACCTGGTTCCACGTCCCGTCCTTATCCTCTTTGATTTGGACTCTCCTAGAAGGCTCCCTCATCTCAATCTCTTTCCTCCTACTTTTCATCCTCTAGCTTTTTTTTTTGGCCGGGGCTGAGTTTGAACCCGCCACCTCCAGCATATGAGGCCAGTGCCTTACTCCTTTGAGCCACAGGCACCGCCCCTCTAATCAGGAAAATGCAGTCAGGCCCACTCACAGACCTGACAGTGTTGTTGACCTGCCTGGGCTTAAATGCACCCGGTAGCTCCCCATGCCCCATTGAGTCCACACTTCTAACCATGGGATATGAAATCCACCCCAGGTGGGCCCAGCCTGCTTTTC
>CAUYQV010182445.1:0-18058 GCA_963574575.1 Galagoides demidoff
TTGTGGCGGGCGCCTGTGGTCCCAGCTACTTGAGAGGCGGAGGCAGGAGACTCGCTTGAGCCCAGGAGTTGGAGGTTGCTATGAGCTGTGATGCCATGGCACTCTACCCAGGGGGACAGCTTGAGGCTCCGTCTCAAAAAAAGAAAAATATCTTAAAAATATCAAAAAGCCAACTCTTAAAATCATATTACATTTCAACAGCAAGTGAAAGAAAATTGTTTTAAGGTTTTGATATTGTTAGTAAAAGGAATAATATTGGTACAGCCTCTTTCGAGAAAAATCTAGCCATAAATAAAATAAAAATATATTCTCTTATTTATTCTCTTATTTATTATATATTCTCTGCTTTAATAATTCTACTTCTAGAAATTTATCTGACAAACATTACTGTATATATACACAAAGATCCACTGCAGCAAGACTGCTAACCACAAATATTAGGTGGTATCCTAAAAATCCAAGAATAGCAAATTTGCTAAATATACTAGGGCACACCCAACAAGGAATACTATGCAGCCATTAAAACCGAATGAATTCTGACACATGGTATAACATGGACCAACTCTGAAAGAATTATGCTAAACAAAATAAGACAATTAGTTTATAAAAAGGATAGATAGTGCTATGATGCTATGGCACTCTACCAAGGGTGAAATAGTGAGACTCTGCTTCAAACAAAGTTAACCCAAATTGAAGTATTCTACAAAGTAACCAATGAATACTCTTTAAAAAAGTGTCAAAGTTATATGCCAGGCATGGTGGCTCACACCTGTAATCCTAGCACTCTGGGAGGCCGAGTCAGGCAGATTGCCTGAACTCAAGAGTTTGAGATCAGCTTGAGAAAGGCTGAGACCACCCCCTCTATAAAAATAAAAAAACTAGCCAGGCATTGTGGCGGGCGCCTGTAGTCCCAACTACTCAAGAGGCTGAAACAAGTGGACTGATCACTTGAGCTCAAGAGTTTGCGGTTGCTCTGAGTTATGATGCCATGCCATTCTATCAAGGGTGACAGAGTGAGATTCTGTCTTGGGGAAAAAAAAAAGTGTCAAAGTTATAAAAGGGGAACTGTCACAGATTAGGGGAGACCAGGGAGATAATAACAATTAAATGCAATGCGGGCTCACAGACTGGCTTCTACAACAGAATAACGACATGGATTAAAAAAAAGTGGTGAAATCTAAATAAAATCTATTAACTTAATAGTATAGTGCCAATATTATTTTCTTAGTTTTGGTATTTACACTATAATTGTACAGATGTTAAGATTAGGGGAAGCTAGGTGAAAGATATAGGGTACATGAGAACTCTGAAGCATTTTTGCAAATTTTCTTTGAGTCTGAAATTATTTTAAATAAAAAAGTTTTGCTTTAAAAGTAGAAAAAAGAAGATTGTGCATGTACAGACATATTTGAATATGTGTTTTGGAACATCTCAAAAACTATGTTAGAAAACAGTAACAGGATTTCCCCTCTAAATTCCTAAGGAGAATTGAGAGGTTACATGTAAAAGCTAGAAGGCCAATGTATTATTCCCTGCTCACTTTTGGTACTGCTTAAGTTTCTTACCCTGTATGTTTATTCCTTTTTACTTTTAAGACAGAGCCTCAGCTGTCACCCTGGGTAGAGTGCCATGGCATCACAACTCACAGCAACCTCCAACTCCCGGGCTTAAGTGATTCTCTTGCCTCGGCCTCACGAGTAGCTGGGACTACAGGTGCCCGCCTCAATGCCCAGGTATTTTTTGATTGTAGTTGTCATTGTTGTTTGGCAGGCCTGGGCTGGATTTGAACCCGCCAGCTCTGGTGTATGTAGCTGGTGCCTTAGCCACTTGAGCTATAGGTGCCAAGCCTGTACGTTTATTTCTTAAAATAAATACAAATTAACTCAAATATGATAGCTCATCTTGTTTCAAGTGATGAGTATAACCCAAGCTGTGCCTCTAGTAAAAGCTTTTCTTAATTCAACAATATCTACTGTAAACCTAATGACAGATACCTAAGATCTTCCAAATTTTATGCTCAATTTTTTTTAAGTTCAGATTAATATGAGGATATAAATGATTAGGTTATATTTTTGCATTTGTTAGGCAGAGTTCAAGTTGTAGGTGAGCCCTTCCCCCAGGGCATGTACTCTATACCCTTATATGGTACCCATTAGGTAAGAGTTTACTAATTCCCCTTCCCTTTTCCACCTCTCCCCTCCCCTTTCTTGAATTTGTGTTTTTTCTCATGTGGGCATGTTTACCATTATAACAATGTTAAACATTAAGCCTTCAATGAGAGAGAATAACACTTCAGACCCAGCATTATACATTTTGCATCATTTCTAGTTCTAAAGTCAAGCTCCGAGTGGAATCCGATTCCAAAGTACTAAACACAAAGTCAATTATTCTACATGAAAAGTTTCAAGGAAAGAAAAAATTAAAAATGACTTACCCGAAGTCCACTCTCTGACTTTATATCCATGATAGTCAAAACTGTTTCATAAAGAATAGCATTTCCTACATTTTTACTAGTCTCTGTATTAGTGGCAACCTGAAAAGAAAGAGGGAAGAACATAAGTAAAAAAAAAATATTCCCCAAAATATTTAGGGGTAACAAGTGATATTTTGTGATTACATCCGCCAATGAGGAAACAAATAAAAACTGCCCCATATAACCGTAAACATTCTACTCTCTGCTAAACTGAAATACTCAATATGATGCAAATTTGGTCTACTCACCTGTGCTAATATATCATTCATAGCTTCACTTGAGTCATCATCATTTCGTCCTAAAATTCTTAATAACCGCAAAATTCGTACCTAATGTGCAAAATATGAGAACTGTCAACAAATTATGTCTCACAAAAGAAACTTGGGTGGTATGAAATTCAAATAACTTACATCTTTATGACTTATAATTTAAGTCTTAAGTCCCATCAGAAATTATCAAAAATTATACAGAAGGATTTTAAACATTATCTTTTAAAAAGCTATATATGCTTCTATAACTGATGAAGTTATTATTAAGAGAAAAACTCACAGTTCATTCCTCCACAGCTAAAGGACACTACTACTTGCAGAGCTCTGTTATATTGATAATTCAAGTAGTAAATAATTTTGACTATTAAAACTCTTTATTTTATCCTATTGATCTAAGAAAATATAGACTTGCACCACTAGTCATTTCTTAATATAATTTTATTAAGTACTGAATTTTTACCCCATACAACCTTAAAAGAAAAGAAATGCCCTATTCAAAAGTTATTAAATTCATATGACATTTATTCAAAACTTTCTTTCAACCTCACCTGCAAAAAGGGGTCACTGATACCAGAAACATCATGTTCTGGTGAATATCCGGACATGATGAGATTCTTTAAAATACGAACTAATTGGGGCACAAGCTGCAGAGAAGAAAGATGAATCAAAAACCAGTGATTATCAAAGAACATCTCGTAAACAAGCAGATCTTTTGGTTTAGAAAAAGGGTGCAAGGGGCTGAGTTCAAGCAAATTCTACTGATATACTAGTACACTGTAAACGTTTGATAAATATAACTTAGGAGTACCTAGGCCAAGATCTCCAAAAGTATGTATTTTTATCTGGATAAAAACAAATCAGACTTTTTTACTCCAGAGCTATATATGCCAAGATAGTACAAAGAACAGTGAGTTAGAAAGCCTGTGGGAACCAAGTAAAACAGATGCTGATGGGGCACACTTCATTTCTGTAGAACTTGACATGCCTAGGTGACACAAACAAGTTCAGTGTTTATCCATTCGAACATTTGCATATAAGATGTTTCACACCGAAACATAACTGGTGACCTTATTAAAATTATAGCTTTAAAACACACAGCCTCGGCTCGGCGCCTGTGGCTCAATCGGCTAAGGCGCCAGCCACGTACAACTAAGGTGGCAGGTTCGAATCCCCAGCCTGGGCCCACCAAACAACAATGACGGCTGCAACCAAAAAATGGCCGGGCGTTGTGGCGGGCGCCTGTGGTCCCAGCTACTTGGGAGCTGGAGGCAGGAGACTCACTTGAGCCCAGGAGTCGGAGGTTGCTATGAGCTGTGATGCCATGGCACTCTACCCAGGGGGACAGCTTGAGGCTCTGTCTCAAAAAAAAAAAAAAAAAAAAAAAAAAACCACACAGCCTCAAATAGAGGAAAAACTTCTCTCTTCTTAAGATAGGGCTGGTTACGTCCTTTTTTAACCATCAAGGAATGCCAAAGCTGCCGTTATTAACCAAGCAGAAAAGACACACAAAATATCTTTCACCTTAAGAAGATACTAGAGTTGGCTCTGTGTCTATAGCTCTCCAGGGAGGGCACCAGCCACATACACGGGAGCTGGTGGGTTTGAACCCAGCCCAGGTCTGCCAAACAACGACAACTATAACCGAAAGAAAAAGTAGCCAGGTGGGTGCCTGTAATCCCAGCTAATTGGGAAGCTGAGGCAAGAGAATTACTTAAGCCCAAAAGTTTGAGGCTGCTGTGAGCTGTGATGACACAGCACTCTACCAAGAGCAACATAGTAAGACTCTGTCTCAAAAAAAAAAAAAGATACTAAAGCCATGAATAATTTCCCTCTCCCCATTCATAATCACATGACATGATTTTTATTGAAATTTAATTTCAACACTTAATTATACACACTAGTTTCTTGTCTTATCTTACCAATGAAACTAAACATTCTTTCCTTATAGTAAGGGATTTCCTTCTTGTCCTTCTTTTACTTTATCCACTAGAGTTATACCACATAGTAGAGACAATTTTATTGTCAAGCTGAACTTAACAAATGCTTTAAATATTAGCAGTCATTTCTGTTGATCAACCTTGATCTTTTTTTTTTTTTTTTTAAGAGACCAAGTCTCACTTTGTAGCCCTAGGTAAATGCCCTGGCGTCACAGCTCACAGCAACCTCCAGCTCTTGGGCTTAGGCAATTATCTTGCCTCAGCCTCCCGAGTAGCTGGGACTACAGGTGCCCACCACAACGCTCAGCTTTGAACCTACCACCCTTGGTATGTGGGGTCGGCGCCCTACTCAATGAGCCATAGGCACTGCCCCAATCACTTGATCTTAAAACCCTACTCCAAAATGTTTGCCACAATAGAAACTTTTCCAGAATCCAAATAAAAACTCAATTTAGCTATATAAACAATTCTAGTGACCTAAAATTAAGTAAAAAGTATCCAAAGTACACTGCACAATTTCTTTTGTAAGTAATCTGAACAATCCCAACTCTGCTACCACTCAATTATTTTTTCTCGTTGCATTTAGACACTGCCCGCCTCCCCATTTCCCAAGCCTAAAAAGGAATCAGGACTGAAATGAAAAGCCAAACTATACCCAAAACATTCAGCCACTTCTAAATTCAAGAGAACACAATCTGTACGAACTTCAGTAAGTTTAGTCATAGTTAGGAATTAGGTGATTTGTAAATCAGTCACATAAACAGAAACCTAACTCAAACTACTCCAATAATAACAAAGATCTAAGCTATGAAGATCTGTAAATTCTAAACAATGTCCTCATTAAATCTGTCAACTGTGGGTAAACTTATAAAAATATAATTTTATTGCTTTAAATAATTTTGGGGGGGCAGTTTTTGGCTGGCGCTGGGTTTGAACTCGCCACCTCCGGCATATGGGGCCAGCACCTTTGAGCCACAGGCACCTCCCTAAATATTTTTATAATAAAACCAAGACCCTCTAGTTACCAAGCTCACTTTGCATACTTCCCAATGGTCTTTTTTATACTACACATACCCCAAATTATTTTTTTAAATCAGGTTTATTTCTTGGAAGAGTCCTTTTTCCTCAGACTACTACATTCAGAAATTGTTTTATTCACTGCCAAAAGGACAGCACATCACATACGAAACTACCTTGTATAGAAAGCACAATGTCTAAGTGTTCAGCATATAAATTCTTGGAACCCAGACTTATTTTTCAAACATAATTGCAAGTTACTAAAACTGATGACAGGACAAACAAAATAAGATGACAAAGGGAAAGGGTGCAGCCATGAAAATCAGTTGGTGCCAACCTACTGTACCTCAAAATCCTCGAAATATTCTAAAACTTCTGGGCAAGATGAAGCACAGGTAAGAGGAAAATGAAAGCTCTAAGTCTGAACTGAAAGCTCAGAAGTACATACAGAGCTTTTTAAAATATGAGGTTACCCGCACATGACTCTAAAATATCAACTTCAAAAAGAGCAGTGTTTTGTGTCCAAACTCCAGACTGATCTGGAATTGCCATCACCAAAGCCACTGGGAAACTGCTGTAGTTTCTCAGGTGAATACAAAGGAAAGGCAGGGAAGGAGGCTAACAATTGAAGAAAGGCTGCAACTGAAATCCAAGGCTGACTTTGGAGTCAGGAGTTTGAGTGACAAGACAAAACTGGACTAGGAAGTTAGCCAAAAATGCTAGAACAAATAACTCACAGTATTAAGCACAGCTTTAGCATTAGTATATTTTAAAAGCCACATTTGTGGATGGATACATAAAAGCTACTAAGGACCTAATGCAGCATGCACCATCTAAAAGAGGGTTAATGCTTACCTTTTCATTCTAACATACAGCAGGATTCCAAACAGACAACAGGAACAAAACATACAAAGCAAGCATTAGGGACAGATACGGGTCTCATACTATATTACAGTAATTTAATCAAGACATGAACATCTAAGGGTAGAAAAAAGCCAAAAAAGAACTGCTGTTAGAGCCTCATTAGAGCTAAAGTACAAAGTGAGTCCTGTTTATGGAGTGATGAGCATCCTATAAAAGGAATTAAATGCATGTAATTACCCAAAGAACAGTGCCTCTCTGATTCTTCCTTACTACTGTCTTCTAAAAATAAGTGGAGAAATAGAAATGTCCACCTTTAAAATACCAGTGAAAAAGGCAAGGGGCCGGGGGTACTTAGGAAAGCTAGAACTTCTATCATAGGAGTTAATGGGTCAAAATGAACAATGGGGGGCAGCGCCAGCCCCATATACCGAGGGTGGCAGGTTCAAAACCGACCCTGGATAAACTGCAAAAAAAAAAATAGCTGGGCATTGTGGCGGGCGCCTACAGTCCCAGCTACTCAGGAGGCTGAGGCAAGAGAATCGCCTAAGCCCAGGAGTTGGAGGTTGCTGTGAGCTGTGATGCCATGGCACCTACCCAGGGCAACACAGTGAGACTCTATCTCTAAAAAAAAAAGAGCAATGGGGCAAAAGTAAATAAAAATCAAATTTCAGTTTGCAGTTTTCATCTTTGAAAAAAAAAAGACATTATCTGTCCTTTAAAAAAACACATGCACAATTGCTATTTGTAATTTGACCTTAGGTTACATTTCCTGATTCAAATGTGAAAACAGCAGATAAAACATGTGAGCGACTGGTGTGTCTGCCAACAATGAGAGAAGACTTCTATTATGAAAGGGAAAACGCTACACTAGTGCCAGTTCTTATATGCCTGAATCTGGCTTCTGGCCCTACCACACAGCAGGGCTGGTGAAATCCTTTATTTGGCTCCACAGCTTGCTTTCAAAAAGAAAATCATAAGTGAGAAAATCATGTACTTTTCAGGAAAATCACTTTTCAATTAAGAAAGGCTTAGGCACCTACCTTTCTGAAATGTGCAAGCATGTCTGGGCTGCGCTCACACATTTCTGTGAGGAGGACTACAGACGTGTGAAGGACACCTGAAAGGAAAGATCAAGTCAAACTAAAAATGAAAGTAAATTATTCAACTTCATACAACAGGGCTTTGAGTCCCTGAAGGTCAATTACAAAAGGATAGTTGCTACCTTTGCTTTTTAATCCCCCAAAGAATCTAGGCATTGAGGTGAACACAAAGGAGGAATTTAATAGATGCCTGCTGATTTAATACTGGGCAAGCCACGCAAATCACAATGTTTTCAACAATTATGTGACCAAAACAATTATTAAAATATGACAACTAATATATGTCACTCCACCTGAGAATATCCAGAAAGACATACTCACAACCTACGTAAGCTAGCTGAATTTTTGACACATAATTCAAGAGGGGAAAAAAAAATCTTAATTTTAATAAGATTTAAAATTCCCAGATAAAATGTATGAATAACATAGGTTAATCAGGAATGACAAAGTGAATTTGTTGCTTCCGCGTAGGTAAAAGGAATCTCACAATGCTTTTCACTAAGTAATAAATAAATGCCTTAAACATTCATTTGTTCATCAAGTACATTTAGGGCATAGTACTGATTTAATCAAACTAAACATACCATACCATTTTTTTCTCTCAGCATTTAAGACATACAAATTTCTTGTCCTTTTTTTTTTTTTTGCAGTTTTTGACCAGGGCTGGGTTTGAACCTGCCACCTCTGGCATATGGGACCGACGCCTACCCTTTTGAGCCACAGGCACCGTCCTAAGACATACAAATTTTCTTTGCTGAGAATTTATTTCACTGACTTCAAAATAATAAAATGTCTGAAAAAAGTCACATCTCATTTAATTCCTCAAAAGTTTTATATGACGACATCTATGTACCCATTACAAATTCCTGTCAGAAGCAATCCAAAAGAATTTTCCTAAATCTTAATACTCCTATCACATAACAATGAAGAAAATGTTTTTCTTTTACTATAAAATATTCATGAAATAAAAGGGTTTTACACATTCAAATCAAGGGTAGGATTGTTATACTGCATATTAGTAACTTAATATAGTAATTTCTTTAAAGATGGGATCTTGCTATATTGCTCAGACTAGAGTGCAGTGTCTATTCACAGGCATGATCATAGCAAACTATAGACTCGAACCCCTGACCACAAGCAATCTTCCTACCACCTCAGCCTCCCAATGCCCGGTTTTAATATAGCAACTTATCATATAGTAAAGAGGACCAGAAATGGAAGACAAGTTTACTATGAACGACTCAATCTCTAAGTATAAAAACTAGGATGTGTGAGTATAACGATTAGTCAGAGGAGACCTTTCTGGAGAAGTGTCCAAGCATAATAGAAAGGCGACTCCACTGCACTGAGACACAGGGATAACAGAGTCCTGAGCCTTTTTTCTCTTTCCCTTTCTCTGTCAATACTTCATGAGTGCATCCAAAATTACATTACCATGGTTCTTCTCATTCAATAAATTTTTTGTTGCTGGTAAAAACATCTCCATAAGTTCAGGAACTTTCCTGATGACATGAACAGCACATAGTGCTGCCTATAAAAAAAACAAAAAGGACAAAAGACTTACTTCAATTATGCCAGGACAACCAAATCTTATAAAAAGCAACAAACAACAAAAACCTAACTACTAAAAACTTCATCTACTAAAATGAGAAAGAAGAAAGAGATTAGATATGAGTTATTATTTATTACCCGGTTGGGGATTTTCAGTTTATACCATTGTATTCATGAGAACTTCTATCTCACCTTTCCCCTTGTGCATATATTGCTAAACAAGTAAGCAAAAACTTCTTAGACTAGACCATGATTAACATAAATTTATTAAACATAACTTATGTGGCATTTGAGAGAAGTAAAAAATAGATAAAGACCTCCATCTGTGATAATCATTCCTCTTGAATAGACAACCAATAGGTATAAAAACATCATACAAATAAAAGATATTTCCTGCTGATGACATAAATCTGTTACGTTTAATAGTATTTATACTACCCCCAAATGACTCTCTGCTGACATGAAAAATATCTGAAAGGTATTTGTCTCTACTAAAGAAAAGAAGGTCTTGTTAGCATGTTCACTAGAAAGAAAGGTACATTTAAAGACTGATTTTGGTTATTCTTCAAAGTAACCATAACTATTAAATACTATGTGAGTCAAATGCTCTAAGTGTGTAAAAAATTAACAAGAAAAGATTCCTGTTATATCCACCCATGTTATATTTGGGGAGGTTTTTTCCCTCTTAACCAGCAGGAATTTTCATTGAATGCAATAGTATCCCTCTAAACAAGAGTAGCTCATCCTATTCTTTAAGAAAATGGACTAGCTTACAAAGTAAGGAAATACTTTAACTTTGAAGCCATTGTGGGAAATGGTTGGGCACTTTCAACACCTCTCTCTCACACCATTAACACGGAGGCATAATAAATGCCAACCAGCAGTATGTGTTCATTTCTTGGATTTCTAAGTTCTATACACTTGCTTATAAAAGTTTTAGGGTTCAATTACAATTTTTTAAAACTCAATAAAATATTTTAGATCAACAAGTAAAACTAGGTAAGAGAATAAGCTGGTTCTCTTCCACTATAATTCCATTGAGACACTCTGATTTTAAAAAGTGGGTTTTAGTACATAGTTATCATTCAATAAAAAAAAAAAAAAGTGGGTTTTAAAGCATTCCCTAATAATCATCTAGGTTCCAAAAGAACTGCACTTTCAGAAGTACAAAGGCACTAATACAAACAAATGGATACTAACTATTAGGATAAATTCATGAAGATATATTCGTAATCCTCTTTGTTTTAATGCTGTTCAGAATCGATTTTAGGAAGTAATTAGGTATAGCCACCTAGAATATATCCAGTAACATTCGTTTGTTTATAAGTGATTTCCTTGGAAATTATTTCAAGACTCAAGATTCATATATAACTACTTACTATGCAGAGAAAAAGACTTTACATATTAACAGAGCTTTCAAAAGTAAATTGCTTTCTTATCACCATAATATCCCCTAATCCAAACACAGATATGCTAAGTAGAACCCCACAGTTGCCCACCTCCCTACACTGACCACCTCCTTATGTTGACCTTATTTTCCTACACTGGACATACACCAGATGTACTCAATGGAAGATGAATTTCTTTTTTTTTTCTTTTTGAGACAGAGCCTCAAGCTATTCCCCTGGGTAGAGTGCCATGGCATCACAGCTCACAGCAACCTCCAACTCCTGGGCTCAAGCCAGTCTCCTGCCTCTGCCTCCCAAGTAGCTGGGGATGCCACAATGCCTGGCTATTTTTGGTTGCAGCCATCATTGTTGTTTGGCAGGCCTGGGCTGGATTCGAACCCGGCACCTTAGGTGTATGTGGCTGGCGCCTTAGCCACTTGAGCCACTTTTTTTTATTTTTAAGACAGAATCTCACTATGTCATCCTGGGTAGAGTGCTGTGGCATCACAGCTCACAGCAACCTCAAACTCTTGGACATAAGTGATCCTCTTGCCTCAGCCTCCCAAGTAGCTGGGACTACAGGCACCCCCCACAATGTCCAGCTATTTTTCTATTGCAGCTGTCATTGTTGCTTAGCTGGCCCGGGCTGGGTTTGAACCAGCCAGCCTCACTGTATGTGGCTGGCGCCATAACCACTGTGCTACAGGCACCAAGTATGGAAGACTGATTTCTATATATGGAGTTCTATACAAAGTCAGACAATTAAGTTTATAAACTCATCCTAGAAAACGTGCTACGTACCTCATTGTTGAATTATCACTACAATCACCTTCAAAGTACTCCCCTTAAATTAGCTCTGCATCAAAGCCAGTGCCTTAGTCCACCCTTCAAAGCACTTTTTCTAAGACGAGTTTGAGAACTCAATTGTCAGATTTCATAGGACAACAGCTCTGATGGCCATTCCAGAAAAAGAGTTCTAAAATTGCTTTGATGGGTGCACTAGACACTAGCACAGGTGCATAACTTCCCAAGGAGTACTTCAAAGGTGACCGTAGTGATTTTCAGCAATAAGGTATGTAGCACTTTTTCTAGGATGAATTCACAATCTTTGTAAGCTTTATTTTGACCACTTGTACTACTATGACACACAATATTAATTTTCTCTGTGTAACTTGACCAGTTGAGTCCACTCTACACCAAGAGGTAGAAGGTATGGATTTTGTCCCTTCCTTGTACTATTTTTTCTTTAGTATAAGTACTTTTATCATGTCTTATTTGTTACCATGTATTGGATTATGTTATGGAAGTGTTTTGTTTTGTTTTGTTTTGTCGCAACAGAGTTTCACTTTGTCACCCTCCATAGAGTGCAGTGGCATCACATAGCTCACAGCAACCTCCATCTCCTGGGCTTAGGCGATTCTCTTGCCTCAGCCTCCCAAGTAGCTGGAACTACAGGCACCTGCCACAATGCCCAGCTTTTTTGTTGCAGTTTGGCTGGGAGCGGGGTTTGAATCCACCACGCTGGGTATATGGGGCCAGTGCCACACCCACTGAGCCACAGGTGCCGCCCATGGAAGATATTTTTCAACATTAAGGACTGGTCATCAGAATGTGAATACATCCTATAATTACTGAAAAAAAATACAGTTAATTGAGACATGATGCCCCCCTAAAAAAGAACTCAAAATGATGATATTAAAGGAAAAGGTTGATTCTTCTACATTTTCTGGAATGCAGCAGCCAAAGAAAGACGGCAGAACATTTTGGTGCTACCAAGACCAGCTAACAATATCCAAAAATGTGAACCATGACTACTTAGAGAGATATGGCAAAAAAAAAAGTGGAGACCTACAAAGGAAAAGGAGGAAAGCTTCCCTCAATGGAATCAACAATGCCACATTAAGCTGGATCAAACAAATAAGGGCAGTCAACACCCAAATCTCTGGACCAATGATCCAAGAAGTTGTTTAAAAATTCACAAAGGAATTCAAGGTGGCAGATTTCCATGCATCACGTTGTTGTCCCAAGAAATTTAAACTGTGACATGAGATCTCCCCGAAAGTCTTGGGTGGTCAATCCAATGAAGTTTCATTAGAAGTTGTGGAAGAATGCATCAAAAAGTTCCTGAACTTTCCTAGAGGCTTCAAAGATGACGGCATCTTTGACACTGTCAAGTGTGGACTCTTTTTCCAAGGCAATGTCTGTCAGGGGAATCATCATGAAAGGTAACAAATGTAAGAGCAGAAAACTTTCCAAAGAACATTTCATAGTTCTGCTTTGCAGTAGCTCAGCCAGAGAGAAACTAAAGCCCTTGGTGACTGGTAAGTAGGCAAGGCCATGCAGCATTCAAGAAGCTGAAGCCCAAAGATCTCCCCATCGCTTGGAGATCAAACAAATGGGCATGGATGACTGGCGTCCTATTTGAAGAATGAGTTAGGGGTAACAACCAAGAAATGAAGGAAGAAATAGTCTAGTCTACTGGCAAGCAGACAACTGTTCTGGCCATCCACAAATGAATCATTTCACAAATGTGACAATGAAATTTCTGCCTCCAAACAGGACCTCAAAAATCCAACTTCTTGACCAAGGCTTCATCAAAACGTTTAAAATGCAGCTCGGTGGCTGTAGCTTAAGCAGCTAGGGCACAAGTCACATACACCGGAGCTGGCAGGTCCAAAGCCAGCTTGGGCCCGCCAAACAACAATGACGATAACTATAACCAAAAAAAAAAAAAAAATCGCCAGGTATTGTGGTGGGCACCTATAATTCCAGCTACTTGGGAGTCTGAGGCAAGAGAATCGCTTAAGCCCAAGAATTGGAGGTTGCTGTGAGCTGTGACACCATGGCACTCTACCCAGGGTGATAGCCTGAGACTGTTTCAAAAAAAAAAAAAAATTTAAAATGCACTACCAAGCCCAGATCTGCAGGTGTCACTACTAAAATACAAACCTGTCATCCACCTGTAACAGCAACTTTGTCTGCTACATTAGTTAACGCTTTGAATGCTGTCCTCTGGATCAGTTCTGCTTGAAACAAAATTCAGCCAGAAATGATACAGAAGTGATTCAAGAAAGTTAGATTCGTCACAAACTGAGAGCACAATGTTTTGGTCCCATCAGACAGTCCATTTCCCAAGGTAGAATTTGAAGGAGTAGATTTTGACGGTTTTGTTGCAATGGATGATGAAGTGACAACCTGTCATGAACCTGACCCAGAAGGAATTTTCCAAGAGATACTGACCAAAATACAGACCAGAATAAAAGCGCATGAAGAGAATGCTGCTAAAACGGAAGAAGCAAGTGAGAATGACACAGAAACTACAGAGACTCCATAAGAAGATAATGCAGTTGAACTCATTTGCTGTAGAAAAATACTCAGGTATGCTGAATGTTGTAGCCAGTGTTGAGAGCATTTTCTCCACTTAATATTTTTAGTAAGAACAAAAAATAGACCAAAACTGACTCTTTTTTTAGAAGGAATACTTAAACCAAGAGAAAATAGTATATGTACTGATTTTATATGATACTGTATGTATGATTCTACTGTGTTTTATGATGACTTCCTATGATATTCTCTAATAAAAGCTGTACGAGAAAGTATAGTACATACACATATCAGTACAGAAGGCCTAGTTCCTTATGTTGACCACCTCCTATGTTCACCAGTTTGTTGCAGTCCCTTGGGTGATCAACTTACAGAGGTTCTACTGATTTGGTTTCATTAATAGTTACCTTTTTTCTTAAGTAAGAGTTGGAAGTTTTCAGAAGCTTCTCCACCTCTCCTGCAAGATCTCTGCACATCTCTGAGGAGCCCATGCAGCCAAGGGTACAAAGTGCTAGCCCTTGTACAAATTGCGTGCTATGATTAAGATCACTGCAAAAGAAAGGAGAAAGGTAGAAACAAAAATGCTCTGCCTGGTGTTCCCCATGAAGAAGCTTCACAATTTAACACACTAGTTCAGAATGACTCAAGATTTCTCCAATAATGAAAACAGAGGAATTATTTGTTGCAGAAAATGTTTATTCCAACTTTATAAGTTATCAATACATCAGTGTATATAGTGAAATGGGTATTAAAAAAGTATCAATACAGTAAATGAATGGACTGACAATCTCTCCTCCAGCCTCACAGCCAATGTTTCCAAAAACCAAAGTAGCAGAAATTGGTCAACCTGTTATCTGTTGGATGTTAAAAGATACCCACTGGGCGGCACTTGTGGCTCAAAGAGTAGGGTGCCGGGCCCATGTACTGGAGGTGGTGGGTTCAAACCTGGCCCCGGCCAAAAATTGCAAAAAAAAGAAAAACAAAATAAAAAAACTTTAAAAAAAATAAATAAAAGATATCCACTTTAGAAATTCAGTGAACAGTTGAATGTCAAAACTGTCGATGATAAAAACAAGAAGGAAAACTCTACAAAAGTTTTTTTTTTTTTTTTTTTTTGTTGGAGAGAGAGTCTCACTTTGTTGCCCCAGGCTAGATTGCCATAGTGTCTTAGCTCACAGCAACCTCAAACTCCTGGGCTCAAGTGTCCTCTTGCCACAGCTTCCCAAGCAGCTGGGAATATAGGCATGTGCCACCCCACCTGGCTATACAGATCCAGTTTTTTTAAAGACTTTATTTTGAGATCTTTGGTATCTTAAATAGTTGTTTTAAGCCAATGACCAATGAGGCAAATACTTATAATTAAGCATAAAAATGGCTGGTACACTATGATGCCTTATAATACAAAAAAACACCCAACAGAAAAAAACCAAAACCAAAACAGAAAAAGATCACATTCATTAACAGACCAAAAACAACAACAAAAATATTAAATGACACAAAGCTTGGGATGAAGTGTTAGGTCACCTCCCAAATATCTGAAAAAGTAGCCAACTTGTAAGTTCACTCGGGCTTGGCTGGATCTCATTAAAACTAAACACAAAGATGTCTTCTCTACCTATGTGCTTCACTCTTCAATTTTTATCAAGCTATAAACCTATATTTAAGTTTAGTATTAACTCTCTAATATGAACTTGCTATTGGGCAGAACTACCAAATTATCAGTATGTGATTCAAAGCTTAATAAAGGCAATAGCGCATGCAAAAACTAAAATTAAAGAAACTCTCTCAGAAGTCTATCCAGAGTCAACATATAAAAGAATCATGCCGAACATCTAGAATGTACCGTTCATTACATCAGGGATTTCTGCCCGTTTTCTCCACTATCCAAACAAAACGAGTACTTGCAAATAGCTCCTGGCATGTAGCAGGCATTCAATAAATATTTGTTGGAAAAATGAATCAAGTTCATAATTTCTTTATTATTATTTCTTTAAAGGCCCCAAACCAAAATTCTCCCAAAATTAAGTTCATGGATTCATTTTTGTATTCAAATGCTACACTTCACCAAATCATAATTGTCATTTTGAAATTTTCCATTACCCATTGGAAAAATTTAAAGTAAGGCATTATTTACCACAGAAAAGTACAAATTTTAAATTTCCACTAATTTGACAGCCTACCTCTCCCTGTTTCTACTTTATGTCAAATACAGAAATATAGCAAATAAGAAAGAAATCTAAAAAGAAGATTAAACTCACAGACAAATCAAAACCAAACTAAAACAAACCAAAAAGTATCTTAAAACATTTAAAGCCCTCAAAACTTATATAGCTTTCTAACAGAAAGAGGAACCCTAGGAAGAATAGCTAATTCCCTGCTCAGATCCTCTCATTTCCTTGTACAGCAAGTATTCCTCGATTTGTAAGCAAGTTAAACTAGTATATCGGTAAATCAGCCATTAGTTAAAAAAACTATACATAAAAATTCATTGGGTTAAATCCATGAAACTGAAATTTCAGATGGATTAGACTGCCAACAAACAAGACTTTTCCTTTTACCTTTCAATGCTATTTACTCAGTATTTTTTTAAATAAAGTTTCATTATTCATAGTATTAAAAGTCCTGGGGTAGGGGAACAGCCTCTACCAGTGCTTTCACTCTTCTCTGAATGCCCAAACAACCAGGCCAGCAGTAATTTGTGTTGTTATGCCTGAAGATACACAGAAATACCTTCCTTTAATAAAATTATCTTCTACAACAGTTTTAATCCTTTGCTCAGCCTCTTTGCAAGCTACTGAACCAAGACCAATTTGAATACAGTCTGGACAGTAAATAGAAGCTCTTGATGTCATAAAAAAGACCTAAAAGAGCCTAAAAGTAGTTGTTAGAAGGAAGAAAGGTGAGGCTTACTTCTTGATACAGTTGGTCATGAGAAGATGGACATCTTGTCTTTCATCTAACAGCAGCATTGCCCCTAAATAGCCAATGCGTTTGTCTGTAAATTTTTGAGAGGCGATAAGCTTGAGGCACTCCAACTGTAAAAAAGGAAAAGAAACATGAGAGAAAGAAATTAAGAACTTGCTACCACAATCTAGAAAAGCAATCTTTTTAACCTAGAGTCTACAGATGACTAACCTACAAATCTGTATCATCAAGCTGCCTAAATAAAAGGCAAAGACCTTTGGGTACCTTGATAATCATAATCAAGTTCTGGAACAGATCATTTTGTCAAGGTCCCATGATATTTGCCATGCAAATAATCTGAGTTTTACCTTAGTTGTACACAAATACAAATACAAGTATTACAAGAAGGTACTAATAAACCAAATTTCCAAGTTAGTCCCCCACCCCCAAGCTACATTAAATGAGCACCTAATTCCTGTATTTAAAATCCGGTTCTTATTTTGGAAAGCAAAAAACTCAATATCTTAGGAAACACCTTGAAGTATTAAACACTGTTCTAAACACAATGTATAACTTATTAAAGGAGAGAGAGCGATAATAACTAATTTTAATACAACGTGGAAAGTATTTGAACCAAATACATTTCAGGCTTGATCCAAATATTATGCAAGAGGTGAGTATTTAGGAATCAAAGAAAAGAAAAAATATTCAGAGGAAAATTCAGTAGCAGAATTAAGCTAAAATGTGTTATATGATTTCTTCTTTATCTAATTGTTAGAAATAGTTCCTTAGGGCTTATGAGTCCCTGTAAATAGTTTCTCTCTTTCTGGTCTTTCCTGAATAACCTTCACAATGACTTTGATATACTTTATCATTTCATCTTGACAACACATGAAAAAGACCAAACATTCCTTCTGGAGTAGTAGTTTTCAAAGGGCATACAAAAGTCGACTAACTAGGCTCGGTGCCTGTGGCTCGGTCGGCTAGGGCGCCAGCCACGTACACCTAGGGTTTGAATCCCCAGCCCGGGCCCACCAAACAACAATGATGGCTGCAACCAAAAAACGGCCTGGCGCTGTGGCGGGCGCCTGTGGTGCCAGCTACTTGGGGGGCGGAGGCAGGAGACTCGCTTGAGCCCAGGAGTTGGAGGTTGCTATGAGCTGTGATGCCATGGCACTCTACCCAGGGGGATAGCTTGAGGCTCTGTCTAAAAAAAAAAAAAAAAAAAAAA